>JAPZVO010000022.1:734422-859422 GCA_029962745.1 Echinometra lucunter | reverse complement strand
TCATTATTATTACTGTCATCATTACTTTTACTATTTATATGGCACTTTCAGAATATGCCTAAAGTTACCAAAAGTCAAGTTTTAGGAATGCAGTATCTAAGAGAACGACCTCATGCGAAATGTATGGTTTCTTTATTTCATGAGCCTGCCTTTAGCGTGGCCATGATCAGTTTAAACATGTTTTTTTTAAGAGAGCATAGTTCATTGTTTCTGTGGGTAAAAATTAGAAGAAAAAATGATTATGCATTCAGCATATTTCAAATATACATTTCCACGCCAAGAAACAGACATTTGTCAAAGTTGAGCTTTTTATGTTTATCTCGGCCTTTAAACTTATCCATTCTTATCTTGATGGAGTTATAAAACTTACCAAAGCTTGAATAGTGTAGACTTATTCAAAAGTGGTGTGCCAAATTTCTGCTCCGGTTTGTCGTAAAATATAATATTGCTTGAGTGTCGAAATGATCACAAGGATCAACTTCTATAAGGAGACTGAAGCTTTGGGGGAAAGTAATCAATTCTTCATGCTTAAGTATGTTTGTTGCAAAAGGTGACGCTTCAACAACACATGAACGATTGCATCAAATTATCTTTGGGCCAATCAGACACAATGTTTTCAATAGCTTATAACAATGACTTAAACCTAAGTGTGACGGAGCCTCCTTAAGGTTTCAGAAGATGATCTTACAGTAGTTTGCGCATCCGGGTTTACGATGTCCTCGACGGAGTCAGTCAGTGCTTGACATTGAAGTGATTATACCATCAAAAAACCGTTATAATCCATGAACAACGAGGACGGGGAAAAAACAAGTAAGTGTTATACACCAAAAACAAATAGACTGCAAAACCAGGGGCGGCGCCAATGTATTTTGATTGGGGGGGGGGGCAAGATGACCCGTAGGTGAATTTATTGACGTTTTAAATGAACAAATAGGGATATTACATAATTGTAAGCCCCAGGCCTCTCTTTTCCAACGCTTTTCTTTTTTCTTTCTCTTCTGTTTTCTTCCTTTTCTCCTCTTTTTAAACAATCTCTTTTGATCACTTGAAAAACCATAGGGGGGGGGGGGGAATTCGACCCATGTGCCTCTGTAGTGCCGCCCCTGTGCAAACAAAAACAATAATTACAAAATACTATAGAAATCTGAATCATTGAATGAAAAAGATAATGCAGGATGACGAGGATGACTGGTTCATGGTCAAAATAAATTTCATTATGAAAACAGATATTAAAAACAAAATCGAAGCAGGGCCGAAGGTAGCCTTTCACTTGGGTAGGGTCGGCCCTCTGAATAGGGTAACAGAGACGGAAGCCCGGCCATAGGCTTTGTCGTGCGAACCTGTATACCCACCGTTTCGTAATGGGAAAGTTGTTAGAATTTTCAAATGATTAGACTTAGGCTTTAATCATTGAAGATTAAGTTCTAACTTAACCGATTCGACTTTATAATCTGTTTTATGCTCCTTTTCCAGGTAAATTCAGGGTCCAATGTCTTCTCCATTTAAAAATCTTGTGGTCGTACTCTTCTGCGGACTGTAGTGTGGAGGAACACAGGGGCCAGTTACTCGAAACCGTCATCATGGTCATAAGTTCATAAATCCATGGAAATCCTATCGAAACGCTTGCTAATTCTACAACACACGTTTCAATGGGATGTCTGAACTTAAAAACTTATGAAGTTTTCGAGAAACCGGCCCCTGTGGTCCTTCGCAGTAGACTGTAGGCCTACCACTGCAAGATTTTCAAACGGAGAAGACAGTGGACCCTGAAATTACCTGGGAAAGGAGTATGCAGCGGATTATACAATCAAATTGGTAAGTTGGGACATATTCTTTAATGATTAGAGCCTAGGCTTAATCATTTATTTGTGCATGGTAAAACAAAAAGAGGGAAATTCTAGCAACTTTGCTCGTACGAAACGGGGCGTAGTCGGTTTCGCATCACAAAGCCTATGGCCGGCTTCTGTTTCTAAGTGAGAGCCGACCCTACCCAAATGAGAGGCTAAAGAACTGGGGACAGAATTTTCGGTCTAGGCCGAAGCTAGTAATTAAATACTAGTCTTCAGACATTTGAAAGTCCTTAAGCAATCTACAATTTCCGGACGCGTCCCAGGACGACACTTCATGAGACTGAAGATTGGATATTGATGCTACCAGCTCTTTTTCTAACCTTTCTGTGTCCCCTCCTGAACTCTCACCCCAACGCTTACAGATGATTCTTATGTTTTATAAAGATATAGCCGATTCTCTTTCTATCTGAACACATAATCCCAGTATAATTCAATCAGTCACTGCCAATTCATACACTTTTACATGTTTTAATCACCATGTGTATCTGACTTTGGGCAGTGCGTTGGTGATATCAATAAGAAATGTTTTCATATCCGGGAAACAGAATGTCATGGGTTCAGAGGCGTCGATCCTGGGGGGGGGGGGGGGGGGGGCAGGGGAGGGGCAGTTGCCCCCCAAAGAAAATTTCGGGGGGGGCAAAGATATCATTTTGCCCCCCCAATAATTTCCCAACCAAAAAGAAAAAAGAAAAAAGGAAAAAGAAAAAAGAAAGAAAAGAAAGGAAAAGGAAGGAAGTGAAATGAAAGCGTAAAACAAGACAAAAGAAAGAAAACGGGACACTGGGAAGCGCTCGCTCGCTTCGCTCGCTCGCATTTATTGTATCTTGACCAATGCCGATGATAATTACTATTCTTATGACAGGAAATCGGTTTGCGTCTTGTGTTTCTATCTAATGTTATACTATTCTTCTACTCATAGGAAGTAATATAACCAAACAAGATATCACTCCTAGAAATCGAGCGGCCAGTTGACCTAAAAATAGATAAAAGTTTCAGGAGATAACGGCCTGGATTAAAAAAAAACCGCAAAACAAAAACATATTTTTCGTTAACTCGCTCACTACTCCACTGTACTCTCGCTGGTTAAAGCTGATGATTTCGGGCAGCAAGTAGCTTATTATAGCAGCGAGATTCCAAAGTATCATTATATTTGGGCAGCAAGGTGGTTGACAAAGATTTTGGGACGAATCCATATAATTTGCCGGGATCGTTCGTTGACTTTGCTCGCTATAGTAGAAACAGAATGGATTCGGACTGCAAGCGAGGTAGCTTAAACAGTGTCATATTCGGCACACAGGTGATCGGATGTATTATTTAGATATCATACAGGCATGACAGTTTTATAGTGTATTCTGATGATAATGATAATAATAATATTCCGTTCTTGTATAGCGCATATCACATTTTTATCACATTTTTATGATGACGAAATAACACTTCTATCATATGGAAAAGGGTATATTTTTCCTCGCTCGCTGCGCTCGCTCGTTTCATATTACTGGTTTTGAAAAGCAAACGAATTCGGTGAGATGAGACCGAATAGATAATGTAGATGTTTCATTGGCTCACAGCGTAATTTGCCGAAGGGTTTACTAGATCTACCATGAAAAACAGTGTGCGCTTCCTCGCTCGCTTCGCTCGCTCGTAATATTAAAAAACAGAGTGGTTTGGAGGGCAGCAACAATGGACCAGCGACGTGACAAAATAGAGTTCATATCTGGCAGCGGAGTAACCATATACATATATATCTGGTATCATTTATGCCTATATGATAACTAAACTCTTCTGTCATAACAAGAAATTCGTTATTTTTTGCTCGCTCGCTTCGCTCGCTCTCAAGATTTTTTTTTTAAAAAAAGAGCAGGATGGTTCACATAGCAAGTTGCTTAATTTCCCCAATTTGAAAATGCTTCACGTTTATAAAGGCATATATATATATATATATATATATATATATATATGTATATGTATATATACATACATACATATATGTGAGAGAGTGTGTGTGCGTGTGTGTGTACAAATAGTAGCCGTGGGTTCATCTCCGCTTGGTCGTCTTGCCCCCCCCCCCCCCAATCCAAAAAAAGGATCGACGCCTCTGTTGTGGTATAGGCCTATGCTCCACAAAGTTGCCAGTTTGCATTTGATTGATTTCAACTGCAAATATATATTTCTCATTTTGGAGTGCCAATATTTCAGAGAGACTAGGAATCCCTCACGATCATGACCATCCCAATAAAAATCATAAAAAAATGCTTGCCAAACCATGGACAGCTTAACTAAGACTACAGTGAAAAAAGTAAAAATCTCAAACATGAAACGATGGTAAAAGCAAGCAGTAAGAAATATCAAAATCCATTTCCTTTTGTCAGGCAGAACGAATCACATTCTATCTGCTCTTGTGCGTTATGACGAATGAATACCTTTTCCGTTTTGTGGAAGGAAGATGTGCATTTCTCTGGTGTAAAGTGTAACAGTCCGTGACATTTGATGCGGCGCTGTTAATGAAAGCCAGGGCAAACTCCAAGCTTTGTCTCGCATACTTGGGAAACAAAGTCGCCTCATATGTGAAAGCACCTTTATGATACGCAATTGCACATGACTTTTTCATTAGTATGTACATTGTCAGAGATCAAAGCATCCCCTAAATTTTTTTTTTAAAATATCAATACCTTTCTGTTAAGATTTTCCTAAACTATACAGATTGCTCATTATCAATCTCATAGCTCCCATTATGCATATTCATGTTCTGCCTAACTTCATATTCGATATTATGTATTTTACTCATTTTTGACACTGATTTGCCCTTTGCACACTTTGGCCCTGTACCCCTTTTTCTTCTCCACTCTTACAATAGCTGTGGCATTTCTGTGTTGCTGTTGATGTTATTATTGTTGTTGATTTTGGTTTTTACAGACGTGTGTCATTAAAATATGATTGTGTACGTCTGTGACCGACCGACCTTTAACGTTATCATCCGAAAGACGTGGCAAATGTAGATTCGTGCCTTGGATATTAGTGCCGCGGCAGGGATTCGAACCACGGATCTTCTGGATCAAAGTCCTGATTCTTATCCACTGAGCCACACCACCTTCTATAGGACTACTAAATTGCTAAATATATGACTTCATTATCGGCAATATTGTATGGTAAATCAGCGGCCCTCGAGACTCCAAATTACCAAAGAGGTGTAGTAATGAAAAATAATACATCACATTATGGACACACTCTTATGATGTGTTGCATGTAACTCTGCACTCTTGAATTGGTTAGTCAATTTTTAACCAACTCTTAACCAACGATGGGTCGTATGCTGTCCATTAAACATTTGGGCGTTTATTGCCCAACTGCTGTTGGTTAATTAAAATACCCAACACTGGGTAAATTTTCTTTACCCAACGTTAGGCGATTCCCATTGACCAACATTGCGCTGTATGCTGTCCATTAAACTTTTGGCCATTTATCCCCCGACTGTCAGAATTTACCCAAGTGTTGGGTAATGAATTCTATGTCATTGGGCAAATTCTGTTGCCGTGAGGTTAAAAATTAAAAAACTATTAAAACTATTGCGATGATTGTTTCACACCTGTTTAACCATAAACCTATTCTATCGGCTATTCTTTCTGTCCTGTTCTATTTTAATACCTGTCCTACATGTTATTCTATCCTATCTTATCTATTTGATACACTAGAATGCAGCTCTTATATGCCCAGTATAATTTGTATGTGCTTTGTGACGGTTAGTAAATGAAACCCACCCTAAACCATACGCTAATGAAAATACATGAATATTCATTTTTATTCTACCAATTCTGTAGAAAAAAAATACCCAACTAGTGGATACTTTCATGGAATTAACCAACTGTAAGAATTAATTTTGCCCAACATCCATGTTACCTGGAGTGTTGTGGGAATATGACCAACAGTTGGGCAAAATGTTTATTACACAAATTGGTCAAATGGTCTTTACTGTATTTGGGCAAGATTTGCAAAGCTTTGGGCAAAATTCTAACCAACAGTGTGTTACCCAACTAAATTGTATTCTGCTAACATTCACTGTCTGTCCTGGGAATGAGCTCAAAGTTTTTCTTAGGATGAACATGAATTCAGACGGATGGCCGATTTTCACTGAACAGATTACGAAATATAGAAATTAATCATTAAACAATCGCGACCTCCGAAAGAGATAAAAGAGCAAGGCAGAAACTTTCCCCCAATTTTGATGTCTTTCACACTAATACACGCACATAAAGTAGCATAAGTTGAAAAAGTGGTAGCCTCTTGTTGAGGTCAAAAGATGACTCTGAAGACTAGTTCAGGAGTATTCACTTTAACACTGAATCCGAAATTCTGGAAGTTTTGAAAGTGTTTTGTTTGTTTTTAGGAAGTGTCTGGTATGTTTGTTTGTTTTTGTTTTTAGATTATCACAATTGAGATGTTGTATTATAAGAATGATCTTTATGAATGTAAAGTAAGAAGGTGATTGAGACTGACTTTTATACGATTGCGTCAGTCATTCCATTAAGTCATAATTGAAATAATATTAATTTTCAAATTAAAGAAGAAAACTGAACAGGACTATTTTATCAATTCATAAATGACTGATTCATTTATTCATTTCTGTTTATCCTTTGATTTAACAATTATAACAAGAATATGACATGTGTAATGAAAAATCATAGCATAATTCATACATAAAGGTTTGTCATCATGGTCATATTACACTGAAATTGTACAAACATGAACAAAGAATGTATATGCTTATTCATATCAATGTATTACACATCATATTGAGAAACTTTAATGAGCAAATTTGATAAACCAATTCTGCAGCACTGGTCCACTGGACCATTCCTATTCCGAGGGACCCGGGTTCGAAACAAAGTAGATGAGATAGTGCCCTTTGCATGTTTGGTAAAACATCAATCTTCATTATGATCAGATCCCTCGGAGAAAACTTAAAGCCGTCGGTCCTCTGGCTCCTTACACTGCAAAAACGGTGGTGTTAAATTGGTGTTAAATTAACACCACTGGTGTTTATATAGGACAACTCTGATGGTGGTGTTGTCCTATAATTATAAACACCAGTGGTGTTGATTTCACACCAATTTAACACAACCGTTTTGGCAGTGTACAAGCAATAATAATGGTTTGTTAGCAGTCAGGTAAAACAAACAAACTAAACTGTTCTCTGTGATTCGTGGCCATAACTTTTAGCACGGTAAGTTTAGGACGGTAATGAACATCAAATATGATGTGCTCAGCATCATTACATTACTTCACATCATCAATGGTGCCTGTTCTTTTCTTCAGTTCATCAGGTTAGAGGCGAAGTATTATTTTCACAGAGACATAGTTTCGTAATGTCGACTTGTACAGTGTAAACCTAACAAATAAGCAGCAAATGGACATGAAATTTTGGATATCCTTTTAAATGATTTATTTTTATATGTCATTATGTATCAGTTATGGTATAAACTTTCAAATTGCTTAAAGTAGTATGGCGAAAATTGAAACTTTCCAAGTAAGTTAAAATCAATCATAAATATTCAGTCTACACTATACAACAAGAAGTCATAACAGAAATACTCCTGATTTTTTTCAACTATTCGCGAGGAGTCTGTAGATTTTACTCGTCTGTGGGAGATGTCCGTTCCATTATAAAGTGGCATGAGTGTGAACCGTTTTACAAAGTAACATTATATCAGGGCCGGATCCAGTATTCAAAGGGGGGGGGGGAGGTCCGGCTCTTTAAGGCATTTGTTTCACCCCAAAAAAAATGGCTCAGTGACGAGCAAAGAAAACAAAGGAAAACGATAAAGAGGTCATTCTTTTTGTCCCCCCCCTATAATTTGCTGATGAGTGAAAAACGTCCTCGGTTTCAAGGGGCCAACCGATTCGGCCTCCTGGGTTTCAAAGGAGGGGGGGGGGGGGGGGGAGGGACACGGCTGATTCGGCCCTCTATTCTGGATCCGCCCCTGTAATATTACGTTATTAAAAGGATGGTTTTTGTGCAGCGATATTTTTAGATTTAACAGCCATATCATATACATTATTAACACCGTATTCCGCTTTGAAGTACTCCAGTTCTTCGAGATCATTTTCATCAATATCTTCAGCATTACCAGTGATTAATTTCTGCAGAGAAGAAAACAAAAATAAGGGGGGGGGGAGCATCATTCTCGTTTTGGCAATTGGTCCCCATTAACCCATTGAAACAATAATAATGATGATGATCGCGATGACGATTATAAGATAAAAATGATAAGTTTAATAATGATGATAATAACTTAATAGTAATGATTATAGTACTGCTGCTACTATATACTACTACTATTGTTACTACTACTACTACTACTACTACTACTACTACTACTACTACTACTACTACTACTACTATACAGCCATGACAGCTATTACTACTACTGTCATTCGTACTTCTACTATTACAACTGCTGCTGCTACTTCTACTACTACTACTACTACTACTACTACTACTACTACTTCTACTACTACTACTGCTACTACTACTACTACTACTACTACTACTTCTACTACTACTACTGCTACTACTACTACTACTACTACTACTACTACTACTACTTCTACTACTTCTACTACTACTACTACTACTACTACTACTACTACTTCTACTACTACTACTACTACTACTACTACTACTACTTCTACTACTTCTACTACTACTACTACTACTACTACTACTACTACTACTACTACTACTTCTACTACTACTACTACTACTACTACTACTACAACTACTACTACTACTACTACTACTACTACTACTACTACTACTACTTCTACTACTACTACTACTACTACTACTACTACTACTACTACTACTACATGTACTTGGTGGTAGTTACTACCACCATCATAATCACTGATGATATTGATAATAATGATAGTGGTAATAATTATGATAACTATAACTGTTAACTGTACGAATAATAATCACAATAAGAAATAACAAGAACAGCAAGATTAATGAAAACAAGTCACGAACGCGCAAAAATATTTTGGTGGGTAATTATGTGGATGGACTTGTCCAACCAAGCTAACACGATAAATCGCCCCATATTGCTCTACTACTGACATTTCTTGTTCGGGCGTTACGTGACAACATTTCACAATACAATTAAAGATGCATCATCTAGGTCCCACAAAAGTCCCGAAGAACTAAGTACCGTAGAAAATCATTTCCCTTAAATTAAATTATATCACTAACCAGACATGTCAATAAATTTTACTCGCTCACTTTGCTTGCTTTCGAAATTTAATCCATGAACATTTGATTTTTGAGCCATAGACCTCACCCACGAAAAAACTGCATTCCTTTCCCTATAAACTGAAAAAAGCGGATGAATGGGAAAATTAGGAAATGCAATATTTTGATACAAAAGTTGAGTGGGCAGGTAACATCGGGAATTCTCCAGTCAAAATTCAGTCCCAGTAGGCTACTTCACATGGTATGGGGACTCTCATTTATCACTTTATGGAAAAGGTAATCATGGGGACACTGCAGGTCAATTTTAATGAAAAGGAGAATAGAGAGAAACTATTCATTAACAGTTAGAATAGAATCAATATAAAATGAGAAAGATATATGAAAGTTTGAAGGCTAAATTTACTTTTGTGACAATCCTCAAATTGGCAATATGGTTTCAAAATGGCAGCTTTTTTAAGGACAACTCTCCATATATGACATCTATGGTTTGTACCCATAGTTTGTAAACAAAATTTAAGATTTTCTACATTTTCTCTCAAGGAGCAGTTCGTCTCTTTGTGAACTCACCATTGAGCTAGGAAGAACATAAGCTGCACCTTGAAAGATAACGTGAGAATAATGATTTTTTTTTGGTGTGTGTGTATAAAACACAAGGGCGGTTGTCCGCAAAACATGCCATTTTGAAGCGGTATTACCAATTTGAGGATCGACATAGACATGATAGAAGAAGTCAAACTTTCATAACTTTTTCATTTCCGAACCGATTTTCATCCGACCTTTTTAGTATTGCTTCTCTCTATCCTAATTTTTTTCCCAGCATGAAAACTGATTTTCCCTTAGGTTCCCTTTTCTTTAAAACTCATCGCTTAATACTCATGCACATAGCATGCATAGTTTATCGTTTTCTGTTTAAGTGAGGTCTGACCGTCTCTTAACACGATCGAAGGCTCATAAAAGAAATGGGAAGGTGGAATCGATGGTGCAATAACCTTCATGATAGTCTCTGATAAATTGCATGCTCAGTGCTCAAAAACTTTACTGTGATTAATCTTTATATGTCACTTTTATTGTTGCTTCTCGCTCACTATTTTCCAAGATCAATAAGCGCCAATTTTGAAAGTTTTCACCTGACTGCATGAGTCAAACTTACCACTGTATGTGTCACTGTTCCCGCCAAGAAACCGGCTACTCCTCCTACACCTGCAACAATTGGCCCTCCTATTTTGTATCCAATCCCCGCACCGGTGCCGGTGAATTGTCCTGTCGTTTTCTGTTAAAGGAATGGAAACACACGAAAACGATTCAGGGTTAACGATGATAACGACGGCGATGATGGTGATGATGATAACAATAACATTAATAATAATGATTATCATAAGGATAATGATAATAATGATAATGATAATAACAATAATGATACTAAAGATAATAATGAAATAGCATAACAATAAAACTGTTAATTGATTTTATTGGTTTCTACATCAACATTGTGAAGCACGCATATTATATTAACTGCATCAATGTGAATTTTACAATTCATTACATTCGATACCCATTTTGAAATATCCCGGGTAAATACAAACAACATAAACAAAAAAAAATAGAAATTAGGAATGGAATTAAGGTACTGTATCAGAAGATTTTACTTCGCACACCGATCCTTTTAAATATAAGAGCTACAGCGTAAGCAGGACATGCAGGAGGCTTGATTTGCTTGCAGCCCTCAATAACATGATAATAATAATAATAATAATAATAATAATAATAATAATAATAATAATAATAATAATAATAATAATGGTATTAATAATAATAAAGTTTTACATTTACTCTCATACATTTAATTGTTCCATATCAAATTCTAATGAAGTTGTTTCATGAACGAGATTTTGGAAGAATATGCAATGGTTCTTCAATAAGTATAAGTCTGATTTTCTAAATACACATAAAGTTAGAAGATAAGGAAATGGTGGAAGGGTGAAAATAAGTTGTGGCCTTCACCCCTTTCCCGGGGAGACTGTCACATCAATTCTCATTGTTTAAAATGGTTCCATACTACTCTTATGTGACTTTAGGAAATGTGTAGAATGCAATCCATCCTTTTTTTTTAATAAGTAGCCTACAGAAAAAAAGTAGTATTACATTATCAGAATTATGGACTCAAGGAGAAAATAAAATTCAAAATTAGCACTTTTTCAGGGAATAGCAAATAAATGTTTGAACATGGTATAAATTTGAGTTGAGCTGGGTTGAAAGCCCCGACATGGGAGCCGCAACTGCTAACGCTAGCTAGGCCTTATGGGCTAGCCGGGGTACATAGTATTGGGGATTTGGGTTCGGTTTTGAGATGCGGGGTTAGGGATTATTGGACTTTTTATCGTGGTGGCTTCTAATTCTCTTTATTTTCAGTTTACGGGTCTTATTACAGTCGGTGCAAATTACATACCCTTTTCGCGTTTTAGATTAACGTGATGTAGGGTGCTTTTTTTTCATTTTTGGCGTTTTTGACACTCTATTCGCGTTCTGCGCGTTCCGCGCCTACCCCTGAAAAAAATACCCCTTTTCCGCGTTTTTTTTTCTCGCGGATGCTGTCCACTCTTCAATGGAAGTGACCCCCCCCCCCCCCGGGGGGTTGCAAGAGACAAAATGTGCTTATCACTTACCGCATATCCTCCCAGTACCCGCTGTAACAAGGATGAAATAAAGAAGAAATGCGTCCTAAATTGGCTTTTGTTATCGCAAGTTTCTGACATTAATTTTATTCATAAAAAACAGCAGGCTATCAGCATCCAGATTAAGATACGAAATTAAATGGAGACCAAGAAATAATGTTATGTTGATTGGACATCACTGAAGCATCCAAACGTATGCTCCCAACATGTCCGAAGGGGCATACAACTCCGAAAACAATACAAAAACAAACGAACGAACTAAAACAACGCACAATGCACAGTGGTAAACCCCTAACACTAATTAAACATGGGAATAATTTAGACTGTCAAAGACACGGAGACATTTCAAATTACACAGAAATTTTGGTCTACGAAGTATAGATTTTGTCGTAATGTGTACTTACCACTACCCTGTTTCTTGGCTGTAATAAAATTTATGACAGAAAAGATTTTAAAGTAATCATCATAAAGCTTATAAGAGTACGGTGAGTAGAAAAAGGTAGATGCAAAAGTAAATAGAAAATTCATGAATTGAGAGAAGGAATAAATTTTATTCACACGACCACGATTTAAAATGTATAGATATCTAAATACGGGCAAGTCAAAAAAAGTCTCACACGTTACCAAGTTTACGCAACTTTGTTATGGAATTTGCGAGAAAAAATACATAAGAATACCTTTTCTTTGATATATTGTCTGATTCTGGCTCTAATAAAATTATCGAGTGGATATGTTTATTAGATATACTAAATTCTTCAGTGTGGTCGTCAACGTGTTCGACAAAACAGATTTGATGTGCCCCCCCCCCCACCCCACACACACACAAATACATGTATTTCAAAACTTACATGAATTACTAGTTTCCGCATACGTAATTACATCCCTCATTTAATCCTGTTGAGTGATTGGTCTACATGGCGTCATGTGACCAATCATAATATTGCTGCCATCATGATGATGTTGAAAACAGCAATGGCGATGGCGAAAATGTGCAATACCGTGACGAATTTAATGCTATATAGTGCACTACACAGCTAACTTATTTTTCTTTTTGTCGTCGTAGATAATGTGAAAAGTCCTATCGGTATCGGCCACATATATAGACCACTGTGTAAATTGCGTCCACCGCAGCAAGTGAAAACATTTTTAATCTTTTTTTTTTCAACATTCGCTGGAGGGATATAAATCAAATATACTATGCACTGTTTCGAGTCACTCGGAATAGTGCTATTCCTGCCACCTTGGAATCCATAATTCAACTAGAGCCAATCAATGAAAGGTAAATTGGTTTACTATATAGTCAATATACATGACTAGTATTCTAAGTTGCATTAAAGTGTAAATCTTACAGGGTGAAGTGACATGCGAAGTTCATCCTGACCTAGGATTAGATTATGTAAAAGTTTCCGAAAGTAAAGATTGATGTCATATAGAGCCTGTTCTTACCGTTGCCATTATGTTCGCTTTTAACACCTGAAAATGAAATCAATGATATAGCAATAATATAAATTCTTTTCATCATTTATCAAAGCAAAAGTCCTGCAGACAGAATTACTCCTGCTCAGTCTTATACCACTCAGATGTATTTCTAACTAAAATGCATTTCCACTTGACCAATTAAAAAAAGGGAAACTGTATGTTATTTACACCAGCACTTCACTCACTTTATTATTTTTTTAAAATCAGAGATATCATTCCAAAATACATCATGCATATAAATCAGTATGAATAAATCAATATAATATTAACGACAAGGCCTCATTTTGTTTTCACCTGAACTGTGTGCACGGTGTGTAAGTAATTTGGTAATGAACACTTTCAAGCACAACTTCATAACCTAAGTCCGATGATAATCAGATGGTAAAATGACTTACGTGCCTGGGAACTAAAGGTGATGCACCGAAGTTTAGTGATTTTTTTTGAAAGTCAGTTCTTCTGCAAGCGTCTGATTACACCGGTTTGATCGCTAAACAATGGCAAAACCAGAGGATCATTTTTTAAATATAGCGATTATTGAATCAACTTTCAACGGAAAAAAAAAACGATAAAATCAGGTGCGCAGTTCAAAGCGCGCCTTGATATCTTAAGAGTCAACATTAGGTTCTATTAAAAGAAGGTCAAGTATGAGTTGATAAACGAAAAGTCACGTCAGCCAAGGCTAATCCAGATTGTCTGAAGGGATGGGTGGTCGATTTATGACCTCTCCTTTATATATGAAAAACAACTAAAAACACCTAAACAAACATACCGTGACAAAAGTAAAAAAAAAAAAAAAACCAGCTGTGATTAATCAGCAATAAGATATGAAAGTTCTCAGACTTGCAGATTGTTATTTTCATAGAAATTATAATCATACGCAATGTACATCAGATAAATGTGATACTGTGGGTCATTTTCTGTGACATAAATGATGAAACCTTTGAAGTTAAGAAAGTCAGTTGAAGCACTGTCATCGATGATCATGTAAAAATCCTGCCATTATAACATGTTTAGCGTGTATGGTTTGTCGTGTGCAAAGACAAGGGCATGAGGACAAAACGGTGGAAAATTATACTGAAAATGATTAATAGGTCTAATCTAGTGATATAAAGAAAATGGTGAAAAATTATACTGATAATGATAAATAGGCCTAATTTAGTGATATGGACTTTTTTTCTTACTTGATTCTTATTTATCTGTACCACTGTCGGGATCAATATAAGTAATAGTTTTAATGAATGCCCTTTTGATTAAAGTAAAGCCCCTATCATGCCTATTGTTTATACTACATGAACACTCTCCATGAGAGCGACATGAAGGTCTCTGTAGCATTCTGCTGCAGAAAATTATGACTTTATTGAGGATTCCTCCGACTGATATCGTCAGTCTCGTAATGTGCCGGTCTTGTAAGTATACTAGCTGCTGACATATGCCTTTTTCAACTCTTGAAAACAATGGAGTATCCTTGATCTTGGTGATATAAGTTTATTTAGTTTTCTTCCTAATTCAGAGAAAGCTAATAGATGATATTTACATGTCATTGACAATGTTTCTTATCAGCTTATAGTGCTGTTTTATTTGCAAGCATTAACCTATATATGTTTCTATTCAAACATACCGCGATGAAAGGAAAGAACACTATGATTATTTTATCACAGTTCGAAGGATAAAGCAAGATACAGCCGACAATCAGATAATCAATGTATATTCGGGGACATAATTTCTCTGTTCATTTTTTTTTTCAAGCCAAGTGAGAAACCGCACAGTTTCTTGCTGTTTGCTGCCTTGAGACCAGTGGATCGAAAATATGTGATAAAGAATAGCCAGAATCTCGATTCAGTGAAGGGTGATAATTTTAATCCAGATGGATTCTTTATATATTGGCCACTGTCAATGATACGGGCATGGCCTCATCCAGTATACATCTATCTTGAAATCAACTCCCAAGGTATCTCACCATGGACGGAAATCCCGGGAAGGGGAATGGGGGGGGGGGGGGGGGTGGTACGTTTTTTGGAAAGTGGGGGACATAACATCAAGTGTGGAGGTGCCGTAGTCCAGTGGTTTAAGGCGCTTGACCGGAAACGCGAGAATCAGGGGTTCGATCCCGGGCATGTCACTTCTGCCCTTGAGCAAGGCATTTTTATCTACATTGCCGTTTTATCATCTATCAAATAAAATGATGTGCTAAATGCATATTGTTACCAACGCGTGCA
This sequence comes from Echinometra lucunter, assembly GCA_029962745.1. NCBI lineage: Eukaryota > Metazoa > Echinodermata > Echinoidea > Camarodonta > Echinometridae > Echinometra > Echinometra lucunter. The sequence continues at coordinate 843,956 of JAPZVO010000022.1, read as the reverse complement.
TGTGTGGTTTATTTTTTTTTTTTAAATGGTCCCTATGAGTTTGGGGTGTTCCAAAAGCGAAAAGAGGATCTTTTCGGGTATAAAGACACACCTCACGTTATAAGTGACAAAACATAAACCATTGCCTTTGAATGTCCTTGTATTCCATGATATACTTTCGTGCTTATCAACCAGGAATCTGCTGTTGCCTCGCAACACAGAAAGAGCCCCCATATCGGGCTATCCCATCTGTTTGTTACGGCGCTGTCATGTTGAATTTTTTCTTAAGTTTGCGCCATCTCAGTTGCGTTGTTGAAAAATAAGCCTTTTAAAAAACTTAATTATGTATTACTTTGTTTTTCTGTGAACAGACACATCCTTATATATGTTACTTACGGAGAGAGGGAGAGAGAGAGAGAAAGAGAGAGAGAGAGAGAGAGAGAGAGAGAGAATGTGGATCCTTACAATATACAAGTCCTAAATTGAGAGGAAAGAAATTCGCCAGTCCGGCTCGGTACTTCGAGCAGACCTCTCGGTTTAGCTTGACCTAGGCAATTCAGAAGCCGCGCGGGGGCGCTCTATTTGTATGCATAACGACAAGTGTGAGTAATTTCACACGAATAATACATTTACACACACACACACACACACAAAAAAAAAACATTCGTTTTATGTCACTTGAATACAACCCATTTAAAAAGACGGGGAAAAGTGAAGTGCAATACATAAAATAACAAATATAATACATTTATAGTCTTTGAAATGGCCAACACTGGCGCACTGATGCACAAATCATTTTTCATGTTCTTAGGCCTATTTGGCAATAAATATCTGTATTAATAGATTATAATTTGTTGTGGATTTTTACTTACAAACTACGAAAGTATATGCAGCAATAAAAGCATGAAATATAAGAACAAGGTGACAATTGTCATCAGAAATTTCGAGTCGGCGGTACCTTCCTTTGTCATCGAAATAAAATTATAGTATAAAAGGCACAAAAGGCAGAAAAAAGTTCTGATTATGGCCATTTTTCATCTCCAGAGGGGCACCTTTTCCATCAGGAAGGGCACTTTTTTAGTCCTTTGAGCCACATTTCCTGATTTAGGAAATTCGGAGCTTACGCCCCTGCCATCACTGGAATTTGACGCTGACCCATGCTTTATGAATATTTAACTGAATGGATAATATTACACAATAAAAATCTCGCCTAGGCCAATCATAACTTTTTAAAAGCACATTTTTCGCTCTGTAATGTTCGCAGGTGATCGGCTAACGTTTTTTCGATTTTGAACAAATTTGGCAGTGGATTTTGACATACCACTTTCAAAACATTGTTGCTAGGTGAAGTGGATTAATGGATTAATGCCAGTATATCTTTGATTTAGGAAGTTACTCTTCTGACTATCTCAATTTCTCTGGCAAATATGACTTTTGTACCCTGAGTGATTTCCAACGCTCTCTTTAACTTCCAGTACGAGATTGTTTTTTTTTTTTAACCGTTGAATGAAATAATGTATTATATGAATCTCCTGGCAACGCTCTCAGTACAACCTTCCCTCTGAAAACCAACCCACTCATACATAATCATGTTTGCGAAGAAGTCAACGATTAAATATGATATTTGAGATCGACAGCGAGAGAGAAGGCGGGGAAGATCAGATCCAGATTAAATTCTTTAGGGAGGATGAGAGAGAGAGGGAGAGACAGTGAGAAGGAGGGGAGTGAGAGAGGGAGAGAGACAGACAGACAAAGAGAGAGAGAGAGAGAGAGAGAGGGGGGGGGGGGTAGGGGTGAAATTGGTGGAGTCTTTGCACCACTGCAGTTGCTTGCTCGCAGGCTTGACTTTTGCTTGATAATACATAAAGCGCTGTTAGAAAAGGCAGACAATAGTGTAACGAGACGAGTTGTATTGGTAGTCATTGAAGCCAAGAGCAGCTGTACAGGTCACATGCTCGTAAAGTGAGAACAGCCGAGTAGGCCTACTCGACATCGTTTTGTACACAGCCACCATGGCCATAGGGATGTCGCACTGGACATCAGTTTTTATCGTGTTTTGCCTATGTTGTACTGTATTGGCCACAGGTGGTAAGTGATTATGATAGTATGATATCGACGTGTTAATTATGTATTGCAATGAAAATATGACAGAAGTGGTGTATTATGTTTTGCGTGTGCAAATGGATGTATGCAGGTGTCTGTGCCCTGTGTATCAGTTTCAGTGGCTGAATAATGAAGTAACCGTTGGCCGTAGAGATCGATGGACGGGAGAGAAAAGGGGGGGGGGGGGGGTAGACACCGGGATTAGACAGAGAGAGAGAGAGAGAGAGAGAGAGAGAGAGAGAAAGAAAGAGGGGGTTAATGGTTGGTTATGGGATACAAATGGATATGGATAGTGTATTACAAAGAACGGGAGGGGAGAGTGGGAAGGAAGGGGAAGAAAATGAAGGAGAGAGAGAGAGAGAGGGGAATGAGGTGTAGAAGCGATGGAAGAAATAAGAAAGGGGGAGTCGAGAGGCTAAAGTGTGTAAGAGGGGAAGAGAGATTGAAGGAGAGACAGAAAGAGAATCAGAAAGAGAAATGATGGAAGCGATATATGGAAAGAAAACAGAAAGAGTGGGAGAGAGAGAGAGAGAGAGAGAGAGAGAGAGAGGGTGAGAGAAAGACAGGCTGTATAAACTAAAATGCGAATGAAATGTTAATATGCTTATCGGAGAGGTATAAGAGATCACGAAGCAGACTTTTCATCATGTTCATTGACACGTAATACTGGTACTGGTAGGCACTGGAGTCTGTCCGTGGGTGTATGAAAATACAGGAAAGCTTTTCATGTTTGTCCATATTAAAGTACAAACCATAATGTCAATGCCAAGGTCATAATGTTGACTAAAATGTCACCGCTTTTAATTCCGAATTTTCGCATGCGCTCTCGACGTGCAATATACAGGAGGAATTTAAATCCACTCTCTGAAAGAGAAATTTAAGCTTTGGAAAGACGAAAGATAATTTTTTTGAGCTTTCTAATTAATCAGTTTTAATGTCAGTTTGGGACAATATATTAGAGTAGAAAGGTTCCCTAAAAGAATTACTCTTCAAATGTTCACAATACTATTTTCATGCTTGGAAACATATTGAATGACGACGTCAAACCTGTGCGGATTCAACCAACCAAGCATGCCCAGTGAGCCGCGGCAATACTGACATGATCTGAGGTACGATACCTCAAATTAGCAACACCACCACCAACAACAACAACAAAAACAACGAAACATATCTTAATCTGTACCTTTGGAAAAATGGTTACACAAAATATATGCATTATCATTTATCAAACTCTTTCATAAAAGCCATCATAATACATGACTATTAAACCGCTGAACTATTGAAACTCTAGATTATTTTGCAAAAATGTGAATGAATTATTAACCTATGTTTATTACATCGATTAATTTCCCCATAGATAAATTTTGAAACTTATTTTAGATGCTTCGACACATTAATTCAGTAATAATATGCATCCGCTGTGCACTTTGATGGAAAATGCACTAAAACTATAAAAGACCAGGTGTTTTTTTTCTAATTACACAAGGGATTATTTCTTATTTCTCTGAAACCTGTACTCTCAGGAAAGCAGAAGAAAGGATGCACTGTAAAAATTGCTGTAGGAATTTACAGTTAATAACTGGCTGCAGAGTTGCCAGTAATTCACTGTATATTCCGTATAAATGATATACATTAAAATTTTTACAGCTGTTTACAGTTTTACCGTAGAATAAACAGTACAATACTCATGAATACTGTTTTAAAATGCAGTTGATTATGCAGTAATTTTTTACAGTGTGCCTGAGACTGAGAGTCTAAAAATGTGGTTATGGAGAAGAATGGAAGGAATAAATAGGAAGGATAGAGTCACTAACAATATGATAGAGTCACTAACAATATGATTCCTCACCCCGCTGCACAGGGACATGCCCTTCTGACCAGGTCAACACAAAAGACAGCTAGGGTCATGGAAGGCAAGTTGATCTGACCTTTCCTCAAATTACATTGTAGGTTTCCATGGTTTTCCACGTTTATTGAATACTTCAGGCGAATTGAGTCAAGTGATATTATTCTAATAATCGATGTACTGTGCACCGTTTTGTAAGTGTACGGTATGATATGCGCACATCAAGCCACATGAAAATAGATCCCTTTTCTCTCGTCTCCTCCTCCTTCCCTTTCTAGCCCGCCTCAAATTTATTGTTTTTTTATTTTTTAATTTTTGTTATGAAATGAAATTAACACTAACAATGAGGTGACACCCCTCCTCCCTAAAAAAAAATAAAAAAAAAAAAAAAGCCTCATAAGTGCTTATAAATGAAACTGAAAACAGAAAATTGTGTTAAATTGACTGTATAGCATTTTCCATGTAAAGGAAACATATTATATATCAAATATCAAATGACATAGAGGCCCCTCTTCTTTAATTTGAAGATATTCCGTCGAAAAACGAGGAATCAATTTCACTCTGCTGTTTCGATACTAAGTTAACAGTGCACGTTTCTCTCGGGTGATGTATGAGGTATTTTGAATGCATATGATTATGCACATGACATAACTAATTTGCAGGGAAATGTTATGCTCCCTATTCTTTTCTTCCAATGTCTCGAAATAAGCTAAATAAATGACCAGTTCATCACCCTTTAAATGGACGTATTTTCCACACCTGCTCCTTTTTCTTTCTCTCACTCACGAAGACTTTTCTGTTTGTTTATTTGTTCTTTTTTATTTGCTTTATCATTCTTAATCTATTGATAGAGTTACTAAATCCATGTTATTGGTTATTGAGTAGTAATGCCCTGTTATAAGTGCCGAAACGTTGTAAGCAGACGAGGGGGGGGGGGGGGGGTAGACTTATCAATAATGTTCCCTCACTGCATTGTCTGTTTTCATACTAATGCCAGTACGTATAACTTCATGAATTGGGTTTTCGCTCGCCCTTTGGGCATTACACCCCCCCCCCTCTCTCTCTCTCCCTGTCTCGTCACTCTTTTTGTACAAACTTATAAAAATCGATGATCTATTCGAAAAAAAAACCAATGGGATTGTTCTCTACTTTTGTAGTTAGTAACTAAGCCGATGCTCTTACATTTTTGACTATACAAAAAGTCATAAGGTGACGTAATAATCATGTGACCTCCATTCACTATGAACATGGCGGACAAAGAAAGCGGGCAAAATAAACAACCTCTCATTCTACCCTTCACAATGGTTCTGGTAGTCAAAAGAACATCCTTTCACAGCTATTATGTTTAATCATGTAGTTCCAGGTGAATATGCATGTGACACCCGTCCCACATATTTTAGAAGTACACAGCAACAGAAAAAGAACAACAAAAAAAAAAAACTTGGATAACTAGAGCCATAAGGAACGAACATGAATTATTTTGTGTTAAAATCTATCCATGATGAAGTACATGTAGCAAAATATAAGAGATATGTCGTAATGTATTGACTACTATTCTCAGAAATGCAAAGAGAAAGTACTACACAGAGTTATTTGAGACCCATGATAGTGGTGACACAAGGAATATGCTGAAGCACTTAAGGAAACTTATGTAGAACATCTGTGTATCGATGGAAATGGAGGCAAAGAGATTGTTAACTCAAATCCTAAAATAGCCGGAAGCATTTTTGATTGTTTTGTTCTTTTTGTGAATATAGGTCCTAGTCTTGCCAAACATAGTATATGCGATAGTATTGAAAAGTGTTTAGATAAGTACATTCATAAACAAGTTAATAGTTCTCTGTTTTCGAATCGAAGCCTATTACACACTGTGAAGTTAAAGACCATCTTTGCATGTGTCTCTAGTGTAAAAAAAAGGATGTGGTTAGGATAACATTCCCGCACGCTTGTTGAAGGATGCTGCAGAAGTCATTGCAGAACCACTTTCTTATATCTATAATCTATCCCTTTTGTCAGGCAAATTTCCAAGCGGCTGAAAGTAGCTAAAGTTACAGACATCTTTGAAAAGGGAAGGAAAGATGATCCTAGAAATTATCATCCAAAATCAGTATTACCCTCTTTTAGCAAAGGCCTTGAGAAATTAGTGAATTAAAAGAGTACTTGCTTCCCTTGAGAAAAACTATACTTCGTGCAAGCACCAGTATCAGTTTCGTAATTAATACAGTATTAAGTTGTCCCTCATAAATCTAATAAATGATGTAATAAAATCTAATGATGAAGACAGAATAAGACTTTGTTTATTCTTACACTTCAAAAAGGCCTTTGGCACTATCGCCTGGCTGGCAAAAGGGCGTTAACGCGCGCGCACACTGCACCTTTCGCGCCCTTCTGCCAGCCGGGTGACGAATTAGACCATTCTATCTTGTGTGGGAAGCTTGAATGCTGTGGAATTAGGGGATTACCCCTGATGGGGTTTAAAAATTATCTTTGTGACAGAACTTAGTTTGTAAAATATGGTGGGATCATCAAGAAAGAAAACAACATGCGGTATCCGCAAGGAACTGTATTGGGGCCAACACTCTTCTTAATCTATGTTAATGATTTACCGGACTGTACAAATAATTTCAGTTTTTGACTCTTTGCTGATGATTCAAACCTCTTTCACAAATTTCCTGTTGGACAGTCTACTGTTGATATGAATGAAGTAAATACACATCTCGAAAACGTTTCAACTTGGTCTAATGCAAATAAACTCACAGTCAATTTATCTAAAACAAATTATATGCTTATCAGTGGAAGACGAAAAGCCATTCACGTAAAAGAAAATTTGAGAATAGCAAATACCATTACAAATGAAGTGGATGTTGCAGTGTTAGGTTTGATTATCGACAGACGCTTGACCTGGAAAACTCATATTTAGAAGGTAAACAAATGTACTAGAAAGAAAATTGGCATCATGTTTAGACTCAGAAATTTTGTGCCACAGAAAACCTTGATTTTACAGTACAAAACTCTGGTGCAGCCTCGCATTACTTATGGAATTGAAGTATGGGTTAGCACTTACGAAATAAATCTAAGATGTATACAGTTAAGTAAAAAAAAAAACGGCTTTACGCGCTATCATGTTTAGTTCAATCATGGCACATTCGAAACCATTATTTGAAGAGTTTAAAGTGTTGAATGTGTACCAACTCCAACTGCACAAACTCTATATCTGTAGTTTTGTTCCTGAACCAGTAATGTTACCTCATAAAATCGTTCAATATTGCTCTTTTATTCCAGGCAGAAGGATGAAAATAACCTGCTTATACTCAAGGTTCGGACAACCAAAGGGAAATTTTCAGTTTCGTATGTCGGTATACCTCTTATTGTGCGAATAAAGCCATCCGCGTCGTATTTTAGAAGAACACTTGTGAATACCTGTTAAGTTCGAGTCACACAATGCTGTTTGGGATACGTCTTTATGAGGAACATGCACTATGTAGACTTTAAAGTGCTTGATATTTAGTATTTGATTAAGTAGCTACACTCTAAGGCTTGAAATGTTGAACTGGCGTTTGGAAAGGTGGGGGAGTGGTTGCATTTTCAAAATCATGTTTTGACGCTTTGAACATACTGGATTCGGCACTTTACATGCTGGATTCCAACCTTTATGGTGTTGAGTCCGGCATGTTCAGGGTGTTAGTGTGCCATTTTGGAGATTTAGTCGCTCCTCCGCCCTTTTTTGGTGTTGGTTCTGCATTTTAGTTTTTAGAGTGTATGTATTTGATACTGACCTTTTCATCCATTTATTTGTATTATAGTTTTGTTAATAATCTGCTTCATAACATAACAATCTCATATTTAATTTGTTTAGCCATACAATATACAATGTTATCCAATGTTTTGAAGGTACCAGGTTCGGTTAGCATTCATGCTATATTCTGGTTCCTTTGTCCTTTAGTTTTGTTGTATTTTATGTCTGTATGTCTTATAATGTTTAGTATTGGATGATAAATTTCAAGTTCATGTTCAAGTTCAAGTTAAAGGTACATGTGCCCTGTAGGAGAAACCATGGGGAAGGGGGCTGTTTCTCTAAACCGGTCCGGGTTCTTGAACAACCCAAAGAGACACGCGTTGTAGAATTAAAGCGTGTTTCAGTGGATGTCCACGGACTTAGAATTATTAGGGGCCGCGGAAGCGTTGGGAGGGGGTAGATGGCTGTAGCCCCCCTCCCTCCCCACAATTTTGGCTAAAAACAAATTTAATAAGAAAAAAACCTATTGATTTTAAAAACTTAATATCGAAATTGTAAATTGCTCATTTCATGGGCTTGCAAAACCATAAACCCAAGAGCTTCAGACCCCAACACCTGAACTCCGTCTGTTTGGATGTCAGTCCCCACTCAAAACAAAAACAAACAAACAAAAAAAACCTCCAAAAACAAGAAAAAAAAAAACAAGGGAAAAAAAACAGTCCTCAGGGCTCTAGATCACGTGTCAGAAGAACACATACCTAGCTTGTAGCCACGTCATGGCATGGGGTCAAATCTCAAGTCAGAAGTCACAATCCAAAAATTTTTGTTCCCAGGGAGATGTCGTGCGAATGCCTCGGTCATACGGCCAGAACGACTCCGGACCGATTTCAAAGAGAGGGATTATTATTCGGTGTAAGGCGATTTTTTGTGCCTTCTGTTGTGTCATAACAGACTTGTTCCTGGTTCCGAAGGAACGAAACGACTAGTCGATTCGTTCCCCGGAACAGCGTTGCTATGTTCGAAATGCTGTATTATCGTACTAGAGAGTCAAAATTATCGTTTTTTGGAGAAAATTATGGTACACACAACTGACTCAACAGTACTACACTATGCATACTATTAACGGCCCCTTAACTTCAGGAAAACTCATTTTGATTGGCTGCAAATTCAAAGTAGGTGCCTACAAGACGCGTAGACGGGTTGATTAACTGTTAGGTATGCAAAGTAAGCGTGTACTTTGCACAGACTTTGAGTAAGTTGAAATGACTATGATTATCGCATCGACTGGACCGAGGCGGATCCAATTGGCGGGTGAACAGTCAGGCGATCGGTTCCAAAGGATCTAATAGCGCGCCCGAAACAAATCGTCTATGACACCGGTCTAGGGTGCATCTCGTTGGAGTGAGTGCGACAGAGGGAAAATGAAAGCAACAGAGAGAGAGAGAGAGAGAGAGAGAGAGAGAGAGAAAGGGAGAGAGAGAGAGAGAGAGAGAGAGAGAGAGAAAGGGAGAGAGAGAGAGAGAGAGAGAGAGAGAGAGCGAGAAGGGGATGGGAATATTTTCTGGAGTGTGCCATTCCGTGATCCCTACGACATGAAAAATGAATCGTGACGAGTGATGTACGGAGAAGTGACTTAAAACTGAAAAACTCAGTTTGAACAGGGACATGATTGTCTCTGGTTTGCACAAGCTTCCCCTTGTTCTGAAGCTATACATGTACAAGGACAGCAATACACCTATGGGCGGGCAACGGGAAGCAAAAGTACCCAATAAAGAAAGGGTGTATCCTTATAGTAGTTGGGGCAGCTTTCGCTTATTTTCGAACAAATAATCTTAGTATAATAAATCGTAATGAAGAGGATGGGTTTATTGAAAAAACGAAAGAAATGACAGATCAGACAGAATCGAAGTCCGACAGATCAATGTTTATGTAATAAAGATAATTGTGATAAATATTCCATTAAAAAACAAAATATGATTGCAATTTAATTTTGATCGATTAATGTCTAACAAAATCTTATCATACTGTTTCTCCTTTTTCCCCGCCTTTGGAAACTGCCAACGCTCTCGCTCTCTTTCTTTCCCGCTCTGTATATCTCTTTCTATATCTCTCTGTCTAGCACTTTCTCCCCTGCTGCTCTATTGGAGAAAATTGAATCAAATCAAATTAAAATCTCTCTCTCTCTCTCTCTCCCTCTGTTCCTTTGTCTGTCTGTCTCTTAATCATTAATGGCCTCAGGCGACAATGATTCCGTGAAAGTGTGGGAAAGCTCAAAAGATGGCTTCGATGGCTTCGAAGCGACGCCAAAGAAAGAAAACGGGTTCGGTCATGGCAGAGACGTGCTTAACCTTCACTTAGGTACCTTCGACACCGCTCTCGTCCGCTTCCTCGTGGGCGACATCGGAAAAGACGTGGAACTTCAAGTTTGGATGAAAACTGATATCTGCCTCGGGGTAAGACATTGAAATAAAATGATTTGAAATTTGATTTATTTTTATTTTTAAAAGAGCACTATAGCGCATTAGTAAATTACAAAAAAAAGACCAAACGAAAAAAAGCAACAACGAATAAACCAGTGTAATTTTGAGAAAAGTATGAGGTATAAAATGATATAAAAATGCAAAAGAAAGGAGGGGGAGGGCATGGATAAAAAAAAAATAGAGAGAATGCGTTCACGCCCCCCCCCCCGCAGATGTCTCGTGTTCAGTGTGAGGGCATATATATATAAATATATATATTTGACCCTTTTACTCTTATTTTTCTTCCCTATCTCTCCCCTCTCTTCTCTCTCTTCATGTTCATCTACCCATCTCTCTGTCTCTGTCTCTATCTCTACCTATCAAATTTCATAATTTTTGTCCAGCTCATTAATTTAGTTCACATTTTATTATGGTTTTAGAACATTATGTCGGTCTTCTGTATATAATTTCTGTGTTGAATATGTCACACGTGCATCTGTTTACTCCAACAGACGCTTTATGCCACCCGTTGAACGGATGTTTACGTATTTTTAAATGTTTTTTTTTTTATGACGATTGTCATAGACCAGTATAATGGTATAAACAAGTTACTTTCTACTCTCCTAATGCAGAGGGGTGGAAAAATACTCTTTTAGGATTCATATTACCATTCATTCTGTAGTTTAATCAACAGCAAAACAATACTTTTGATTCCACTTTGAGAGTTTATTTCATGATATATATTTTTAAATTTTTATTGAAAATTCCGCTCAAAACAATTGCTCCATAATTATGGCCCTTAGAATAGTGGATTTCCGATGAGAAGTTGTAAAATTGTGCCGAATTTTCCCAATTATCTTGAGATGTATCTTTATTTCATCTGTTTTGTTCGCAATTATTCTCCTTTTGTGTCCGTAGTGCAAAATGATGCATGTGGCTAATCTATCGAAGAAGACCAAAGAGAAAAATACGGTTGCTGTGATAGACACTCAATGGGCCTCTCGCATTATGATAACCACAGAAGATTACCCGTTAGTAAACAGCACCTACTGCGAGTAAGTGTGCCTCGTTTATACTAAGATGATCGAATGACTTTACAAGGTCTTTCTCACACGAGTGGTCATTTTGCTGAAGTTTAGGACGGCGCCAGTGACAGATATTAGGGAGCTTTAGATACGCGACGCGAGTCCTGTGACGCGGAATCTTGGCTAAAATGTTGTTATACGAATGCGCGAGACAGAATGTTTCCATGCCATCCTGCGTCCTCCTATTTTCCGACGGTTCTGGGGGCAGTTTACCGTCCTCTCCATGACCCCTTTTACACCAAGCGGCCACGGCCCCGTAATTTTGTGCGTTTACACCAGGACCACGGCCGCGGCCTATATCTAGATACTTTCAAAGTTTCGTCGTAGGAGCGCTCTACAATTTGACAAAGCCCCTTTTACCCCCCCCCCCCCCCCTTTTACACCCCCACGCGCCCGGTTTGTAATTCTACAATACTGGCTTTATGACGTCATCGAAAATGGAAGATGGCCTCGCATTTGGCCCCGCATTTGATTTTTGAGCTTTTACACCAAGCGCTGGCCGCGGCAAAAGGCTTGGTGTAAAAGAGGTCCATTTCGCGACGCGAAACCCTTTTTGACCCTTTTTAAATTGCGTAACAATGGTTCACATTTGAGCGCGCGCGCTTTGTCTGATTGACTGCGTCTTCCCGAAATCTAAAGGCACTTTTGCAACACGACGCGAGAAAAGAGGAGAACGCAAGTCACCCAGGAAGATTCCGCGTCCCAAGACTCCAATCTAAAGCTCGTTATTTTTTTTGTGACATGTCATGCAAAAGTTATATCGTCAGGGTCAGCCAATGTCAGCAAATCCATTCATGAGACCTGTGGGGACAAACCCATGTCTGTATATACAAATTTTTCTAGTGACGACTTTGCCAGTAAATATAGATTCCTACTAAAGGAGCGGGACCTCCCTGCAGATTGACAGCTCACGAAAAGAAAGGCCCTGTGGGACTGGGTGCTGGGTCTTTTGTCAACGCTCACAAACGTTGACAGAAGACTCAAAAAATTGACAAGACAGTCAGGGACAGTCTCATGCTGGCTTTAGATCAAACGGACCTTCTGTCAGTTTTTTCTGAGATTTCACGAGGCCGGTCTTGTGAGCTGTCGCTTTCATGCGCTGAAGCTCTGAATACACTAGTTTATATCTGGTGGAGAAAACACTATACCAGAATGTTCCTTAAAAGGGACTGATCTTCATATTTATGTCCCCATAAATATTTGAAATTTGATATGAAGCAGGCGAACTGTTTGGCCTAAACATTTTTGTGTATCCCTTATACCCATTTCCCGTTTGCCTTTGAGCCATATTGAAGCAATGTGTTATCACTTAGCACTTAATATAGCATATATACAATTACATTCAAGTGCTATACCCACTGCCACTTCTGCATTTTTGTGTCACTCCCTGCGACTTGTCACCTCTCAACTCAACTATCATCCCAGTGTAGCTTCCTGTGTGAGTTGCCAAAAGATGTATCAAGTACATGTACGATTTAAAAAATTAAACAAAAAAAAACAAAAAAAAAAAACAAAAAAACAAACAAAAAAAGAGCAAAAACAAAAACAAACAAAAACAAAAACGTATATGGGCAATTCCACGGTAACTGACGTTACCAAAATAGAGTACTAGTGGTGTTGTTTATATTGTAGTTTTGTGAATGACACTTGCTTTTAATTACTATAGATAAATAAGTTGATAATAGAGAAAAAAACACATAGACAATTGTTATCTCAAACTGCATTTCTTATCACACAGCAAGCGAAAATGTGTCGGTAACTGATGTTACACAAAAAGGACATGGAAAAATGATGGTGTAGAATCAAATTTATATATCTCATGTCTCAGACTTGTAAGGATTATGTAATTCATTTGACATTACACCTAGGTTCTTTGGAAAAGATGTGCAAAATAATGAGCAATTTGAATAATTTGTTTTAGTGCCATGAAAAATTTACTGAAGACATGTTGGTAACTGACGTTACGTAACTGATGTTACACTTAAATTCAACGTAGATTTTGCACATTTCCATTAGTTTCACCATTAACTACACAAAATTTGTTAAAGTAATCCATTAAAATCAATTAGATGAAAAAAAAATCTGAGAAAAATGACTAAATATTAGTATAAGAGGCATTTAATTAAAGCACATTTCCCTGACCATAGTCCCATATTTGCACATTTTTGTTTGTTGATGTTATTCTCCGTAAGAAGGTCGAATTGCAGATTTTTTAATCTTAAATGTTTATTTGTAACAAAAAGAAGACCCTGTTGTAATTTTAGATTTTTATTTTGAATAAACAGGGCAGAGTGCGATTTCAAATTTTGAGCTCTGTGTCCCATATGTTGTGGAATTGCCCATATGCACACCTTTTTAAATGTACATCTTAATAAACCTTTTCCAATTGCTCTTGAATTATTACTTTCATATTGTTTGACGAGAACTTACTCACGTAGGCTTGGGAATAAAGGTGAAATCGATATAGCGTGATGAGGAAACTCGAGTAGGTAATTGCTTCCTGTTTGATATTTTAGTAGCCTTATATTATGCCGGAGAAACTTGAGATAAAGTCTGAAGTGCTAATGTAATTGAAACATTGGTCACAAACAGGGGAGGGGTGAAAAATGGGGGGGGGGGGGGGGGGATTTTTTGTCGTCTGAATTATGAAGGTAGTTAGATCAAAAGGAAGCATGGGAAAATTTGTAGATACATTCTAAAGGTTCAGTGGGCCATCGCCAGTCACACTGAAACTTCACTTCTAAGTTTCAGTTCCAATCCGCTCCTGATCACGACCACTACCGTAATAGGTATTACACCAACGGCGTTTGATACATTTGATCTTGGATATATTGTTAGTTGGATATTGTATTCATTTTGGGGATATAGGGGTTCGATCCCCGGCACGGCACTTATGCCCTTGAGCAAGGCATTTTATCTACATTGCTGTTTTAGCGTCTATCAAAATATGCGATGTGCTATATGCATATTGATACCAACGTGTGCATGTGTTGTAAAAGAAAAAAAAAAAGTTTACTTATCTCATTAATCATGTTATTTGAAAGTGCTCGCAATACCTTTTTACAGTACATGTGCTATGTAGTAAGCTCAAATTTGTGATATAAGTATAGTGATGTAGAACCCCAAATATACAGAGCAAAAGTAGATGAATAAATGAATAAATTAATAAAAATATAAATTAAATAAATAAAAATCGGTGATTGGTACACTTTTACCTACTCTCTTAAAAAACAAAAGACTGAACGCATTTAAGAAAAGGGTGAATTTAGAGTGAATGTAGTGGAAATTAAGAGTAAAAATTGTGATATTCACTCATTATTCACTCTTTAAGGGGTGACCTCCGTGAAGACTCAAACATTTTTGAGTGATCACTGAGGTCCCTTAAAATAGTGAATATCACAATTTTAAGTATATGTAATACTGGAAAGGTGTTTTAAAATTTTGCACATGATGTTATTTTCACAGCCTTATCACATTGTGCACCCATGTTGCAGTCCTAGATACCCAGGCCGAAATATTCTTTTCAAAGGGGGAAATAAAAGTTATTCATGAGGCACCTCTGTCATTTTGGGAATGTCTATTCCAAGTGCACGAAAAGGGATACGTTTGAAATACCTGTTGATATTTGAGGTCATTTGAGACATGATAAGCTAACTACGAACTGGCTTCGGGACTGGCTTATCAACTTTGTAATTGTTTGTAAATGTTCTGATTATGTTTGATTCAGTAAAACACGTGGATTCAAGAATTAAGTTCATCTTTCACCCTATATACAGGTTGTATTATCATTTCGGGCAGGACGGGGAGTATAATCTGACAATTCCCTCGAAGCCACAGAACGGGACGAATGTGACTCAGTGTGACCTCGAGACAGTAAAGGAACCAAACTATGCGAATTTAGGTATGGCAAGTCAGAAGCCAAAAGAGTGGCACAGCATGGGTCTACATGCATATTGATATGCGAGAGAGAGAGAGAGGGGGGGGGGGGGGTTAAGAGAGAGAGGGGGGGGGTTAAGAGAGAGAGAGAGAGGGAAGGTGGGGATGGGGGCACGTGGGGGAAGGGCACTTGTAGTAAGAGGACAGGATTTCATAATGCTTAACCAAGTAATGCAAAACAGTGTCATCTTGCGAATTTTGGCATGGGGATACGGGGTGGGACTCCGAATCGTCACATGTTTAAAGGAGAATGCAACCCAGGCATCAGTGTGCTCTTAGTGAATAAAGATGACTATGAAGAGTAAACAGTGAAAATTTGAGCAAAATCGGACAATCTTTTCAAGAGTTACGAATTTTTAAAGTTTCAGTAAATCTCTATTAAGGGCATCCTTGAATTGGCAACTCTGCCAGCATATGTGATGTCATCGTGGACAACTCTCCATTCACTTTGTACACAGAATTTAACATTTTCTTTATTTTCAAGAAAAATATAAATTCTTTTGATTTATGGTGTGAGAATGACGTGTCTATATCAATTCTGCAAGCATTTTGAAAAGAATTATGTTGATTCCTGACTTGAAATTTCGTATAAATAATTTTTCTTGAAAAACTATGTACAAAATGAATTCATCGTGGACAACTCTCCATTCACTTTGTACACAGAATTTAACATTTTCTTTATTTTCAAGAAAAATATAAATTCTTTTGATTTATGGTGTGAGTATGACGTGTCTATATCAATTCTGCAAGCATTTTGAAAAGAATTATGTTGATTCCTGACTTGAAATTTCGTATAAATAATTTTTCTTGAAAAATTATGTACAAAATGAATTGAGAGTTGTCCATGATGACATCACAGATGCTGGCAAAGTTGCCAATTCAAGGATCCCCTTAACGGGTATTTACTGAAACTTTAAAAATTCGTAACTCTGGAAAAGATTGTCCGATTTTGCTCAAATTTTCACTGTTTACTCTTCATAGTCATCTTTATTCACTAAGAGCACACTGATGCTTGGGTTGCATTCTCCTTTATAAGCGAAGGGCCAAAGTCAAATATCTAGCTTATTTTTTGAGTTCGTTCCACCATCTGTACAAACTAAGTAGACCATGCTCATTTTCAAGCTTAAAGCATAACACACAATATTCAAGAGGTCTAACTCAAAAAATTAGTAGCGAAAGCTTCCAAATCCAAGATGGCGTCCAAAATGGCCACCATTTTGACGGAATTTGATTTTTTCAAGATAAAATTTGATAGAAACATCCAATTGCAACAAAATTGGTCTCATCTGAAAGAGAATTAAATTCCCTACAGTTTGATGCCATTTGCGAGTAATGTCAAAGTAATTCGGTCCAGATATTTAGTCAAAAAGTGTGTTTTTTGACATTTTTTCCCAAAAACTGAAAATTTTCAAAATGCATGATTTAGCATAAATCAAGAAAAAATTTAAGAATTGTCTTGAAACCGTCTTGAAACCTTCCAGAAAACTTTCTTGATATTCAATAATCATCTGTGGAAAATTAGAAAGCAATACCATTCTCCGTTCTAAAGTTATAATGTCTCAAACTTGAAAACTCATATTTCATAAATTTCTCTTCTTGCATATGCATGTGTTATACTCCCATAGACTATAATGCATTAACATGCATGTACCCTGTACAAAAATGCAGACGTGGATTTTCGCTCTACAAACCAAGAAAGCCTTGCTTATATTTGTGCTTATTGACATGTTTGTAACTAAACTTGGATGATAGATGCCTTACTCAAACTCCAATGTTATTGGGGAGTCAAAGGTCACATATGTAGGTCAAAGGTCAAATGAGGTCAAATGTTAACATTTTCCGTGCATATTTCTACTGGGGTTGGTAACTTTAGAACCATAAGTCCATTTATAACAAAACTTGAATGGTAATTACCCTTTAAGGACCTCATTGTTATTTGGGGGTCAAAGGTCATGGGTGCAGGTCAAAGGTCAAAGGAGGTCACATGTTAAAACTTTCCTGCAATTTCTATTGGGGTTGATAGCTTTAGAACTATGACTCCAAACTTAGATGGTAGATGCCCTATATAGGGACCTCATTCCACATGTTATGGGGCTTGGGTTGTAGGTTTATATCATTTGATATTGAATATATGGATGCAAACTTTGCATGAGATACATGTACATATGTTCTTCACAACTTTTCATTTTGTTGTTGACATAATCATTGTGACTCTTCCACGTATAAGCAGGGAGCCATAAGCAGAAAATATATTTAGATCATAAAAATTGTTAGAAACTTCAAATTGGAATTAAATAGGTCTCAGATGTAAATAATTTTTTTTTTTACAACTGAATGTCCTTCATGAGGGGTGTTGAGTTACCATGCAATTTATTCTATATTTAGTGGGAAAATATTGTTTTTCTACATACCCCCCCCCCCCCCCCCATGAAATTGGTGAAAGTGAGAGTAGGGTCAAAGCGCCGGGATGGAAAGGTTTCAATATCATTATGTAAATAGATATATGGTAGATAGATGAAATGGTCCTTATCATCTTGCTTCGCAGCCAATATATAATGGCTATACAATTTTGAATGTGTTATATTCTTTGAAATTACAAATTACACATGTCACATTCAATGGAAAGAAAATAATAGCTCTAGAAATATGGTAAAATGGCAGCGCGAGCACTCTTTCAAAGAACACTTTAAATATTCTAGTGTCATTAAGTTATTTTTTTCAACTCATTGGAAGTTGTTCTTTGATTTATCTGGTGCAGTTGTGGTTATTGTATTATATAAATTGAATATAAATTAGTACAAAATGACTTCACAAGATAATAAGCTATCATAAGCATGATTAGTAATAAAAAAAATGTCTAATTTCTCATTAGTTAAAAACTCATTACTTGTATATTACAGTTTATTATTCAGCATAATTATATACATCTAAATTTTAATTAGACAGCTAACTTTAAGTTGATTTTAACAGCGGCATAAAAAAGTCAATCCATTAAATCCATAAAAATACATAAAATTAACAGTGTGCATGCATACAAATATCAACAGAAGAAATTGGACCAGTTAATACAAAATAGAATTAAAATACAAATACATACAACATTGTACCTTTGCACTGTCTCTTATTCGTTTGTAGCAATCGGAAACGGCAAAAGGACTGTTTTGTAACCTTTCTGTTTTTGAAATTTTGGTGCTTTTAATAAATTGTACATAATATTAATGGCAACAGGCAATTAAAAAGTGTAGACGCAGCATTCTACATCTCATACTTCCAATGAGCTAATTTTAAGGACTTTCTCATATGTTTTGTAATCTTATTCTAATTTTTTCAGGGAGCTGAAAATTTCACTAGGTGAATACTTTATTTGTAAACAAATTTGTTTACAAATCATGAATTTCTCCCAATAACCTTCTTTATTTGTTAAGTATTCAAGTTGCCAATGAAGATAAAAGCTGAATCCTCAAGGAAAGGATGAATATATCAATAATACGATGTATTTGTATGGTTCAGAGTACCTTATACTATTTCCAGACATCTCAGGATGTAGATATTTGTTTTACAGCGATTCAGTACATGCAGACACGTGGGGAATCCCAAATAAGTTCCTACTGTATTGATACCTACCATTTTTGCTTTATCATTTTATCAATAAAGTTCAGGATACAATTATCCATAACTTAAAGTGGGATTGAGGCTAATGCATTCTTTGACACAATCCTAATGTTTCTAGTTTTTATTCTAATAAGTATTAAAAACAAGGGACTCAAACGCGGTGATGGGACACCATGCAGGTGAACTGAACCAGTAAATGGTACGATCAAGGAGAAACGGGAGAAAACTCTTGATAATGCCGTTTTCCTAGTGGTTGTCTAAAATAAGTTCTGTGAATATTAAATGTAATATCACTGTCGTTTTCAAAGAAAATTGTCTTTCAAACCAAATGAAAAATTATCACATTATATTATTAATCTCGCTGAAATTAAGGATCACAGGTTTTCCGTTCTTTCTGGGCCACCCTGTATAGGACATCTACCATATAAGTTTGGAGTCATCGTTCTAAAGCTATCAACCCCAATAGAAAATTGCAGGAAAGTTTTAACATTTGACCTCCTTTGACCTTTGACCTGCACCCATAACCTTTGACCCCCAAATAACAATGAGGTCCTTAAATGGTAATTAACATTCAAGTTTTGTTATAAATGGACTTATGGTTCTAAACTTACCAACCCCAGTAGAAATATGCATGAATTTTTTACCATTTGACCTTTGACCTACATACATGACCTTTGACCCTCAAATACCAGTTATGTCCCTGAAAGGCATCTACTATCCAAGTTTGGTTACAAATGGACTTATGATTCTAAAGTTACCAACCCCAGAAGAAATATGCACGGAAAATGTTAACATTTGACCTCATTTGACCTTTGACCTACATATGTGATGATTTCTGGGCCACCCTGTACAGGACATCTACCATATAAGTTTGGAGTCATCGTTCTAAAGCTATCAACCCCAATAGAAAATTGCAGGAAAGTTTTAACATTTGACCTCCTTTGACCTTTGACCTGCACCCATAACCTTTGACCCCCAAATAACAATGAGGTCCTTAAATGGTAATTAACATTCAAGTTTTGTTATAAATGGACTTATGGTTCTAAACTTACCAACCCCAGTAGAAATATGCATGAATTTTTTACCATTTGACCTTTGACCTACATACATGACCTTTGACCCTCAAATACCAGTTATGTCCCTGAAAGGCATCTA
This sequence comes from Echinometra lucunter, assembly GCA_029962745.1. NCBI lineage: Eukaryota > Metazoa > Echinodermata > Echinoidea > Camarodonta > Echinometridae > Echinometra > Echinometra lucunter. Next base: position 824,045 of record JAPZVO010000022.1, on the reverse strand, counting down.
CTATCCAAGTTTGGTTACAAATGGACTTATGGTTCTAAAGTTACCAACCCCAGTAGAAATATGCACGGAAAATGTTAACATTTGACCTCATTTGACCTTTGACCTACATATGTGACCTTTGACTCCCCAATAACACTGGAGTTTGTGTAAGGCATCTATCATCCAAGTTTAGTTACAAACATGTCAATAAGCACAAATATAAGCATGGCCTTCTTGGTTTGTAGAGCGAAAATCCACGTCTACACTTTTGTACAGGGTACATGCATGTTAATGCATTATAGTCTATGGGAATATAACACATGCATAAGCAAGAAGAGAAATTTATGAAATATGAGTTTTCAAGTTTGAGACATTATAACTTTAGAACGGAGAATGGTATTGCTTTCTAATTTTCCACAGATGATTATTGAATATCAAGAAAGTTTTCTGGAAGGTTTTAAGACAATTCTTAAATTTTTTCTTGATTTATGCTAAATCATGCATTTTGAAAATTTTCAGTTTTTGGGAAAAAATGTCAAAAAACACACTTTTTGACTAAATATCTGGACCGAATTACTTTGACATTACTCACAAATGGCATCAAACTGTAGGGAATTTAATTCTCTTTCAGATGAGACCAATTTTGTTGCAATTGGATGTTTCTATCAAATTTTATCTTGAAAAATTCAAATTCCGTCAAAATGGCGGCCATTTTGGACGCCATCTTGGATTTGGAAGCTTTCGCTACTAATTTTTTGAGGTAGACCTCTTGAATATTGTGTGTTATGCTTTAAGCTTGAAAATGAGCATGGTCTACTTAGTTTGTACAGATGGTGGAACGAAACCCCCCTTTTCTGCTTTTGGCCCTCCGCTTATTAAGTTCCTTCTACTTTCACGCTTGTTACCCTTTTCCAATATAAGATGTAAGGGGGTGAGGATGGAATGTGCTTCCATTGCTACGCCACTGTTGGAAGGTCATTATGGCTTTACTGGGTTTCAATAGAAGCCACATAGCAGGAGCTGAATCAATATTCTATATTGTGATAGCTCCATGCTCTACTCGCTTGAGTGCAAATTCTGTAAAAGGCACAACTAGTATACTCTTTGTATTTAATCTTACGATGTATAGAATGACAAACGTGTATTGTAGATTTCCACAACAAACAAGCTTAGCCTAGGACAAAATATAGTAATACAGCAGCAGCAGTAGTAGTAGTAGTAGTAAAAGTAGTGGTGGTAGTAGTAGTAGTGGTAGTAGTAGTAGTAGTAGTAGTGGTAGTAGTAGTAGTAGCAGTAGTAGTAGTAGTAGCAGCATCACCAGCAGCACCAGCAGTATAGTAGCAATATTTGTAACATTATTTTAGTATCATTATTATAATGAATATTATTGTCGTTATCATCATTATCATCGATAGTATTATTGATAATGATAATCGTTTTTTATATCACTGATATTCTAATACAGCTATTCTCATCTTCTACGGATCAATATTTTTCGCTTACTTCGTGGCTGCGATCTGGTTGTAAGTAATTTTAAGTTTCACAGCATAATTGTTTTGTCTATCTTCGTGTATATCGAGAGAAAACTTAGGGGGCATTAGTAGTGAATAGTGATGCGGGAGGAGGGGAGAGGTACTGGATTGTAATTATTTCGTTCAATTCATGTGTAAGGAAATTTATCAATATTAGTACCACTAAGTGTGTCCATGCCATGTAGACATCTAAAGGAAATGAAGACAATGATTTCTATTGGTAGCAAAATATGAAACAACAAACAAAACACATACGGCCCCTCTTGCTCAATGAAAAAAAAAATGTGCATGACAAGTACAGTCAACGAGTAGCTTCGCTGTTAACATCTACCCTCTTCCCTCGAAACTCATCTGAAGATCTTTCCTCTTTTGCGGGTTTCCGTTTCCTACCATTTCTTACTTGTTCTTTATATTCTTGTACCACCCCTCTCTGCTTTCTCCCCGTTCACCCTCCATTTTTGTTTTATCTCTCACAGTCATTGCATACAACGATGTTTCACAAAGAGTCTTCCGATTAATCACAATGGAAATACACTTTCAGTGAGTATATATTTTGCTCCGTCATATTCTAAGTTTTATGCATCACGTTTGAAAATAAATAATTTCAAAGCTTCTTAACCAGCCTGTCCCCTTGAGCTAGTATTACCCAGGAATCTGGGTTTGGCCAAGGCCGTACGCAGGATTTTTATTTCCTGATGGCCAAGAATACGTAAAATGTTCGAGAAAACAGTAATGGAGCGACCGAGCTGATCATGGGGGGTTTTGCATTTTAAATTTTAAATTGAACGATCTTGTGCACGCTTTGGGTGGATTTTTGGATAATTTTCAATAAAAAAAAAGCAAAGGCTTAAACATTATGGGGGGGGGGGGGGGACTGTCTCTGGCTGTTTCGTGCAGCAAGTTTGACTGCAATTATAATTCTTCCCGGAGATGTCTGTGCAACCAGTCCACTCTACCTAAAAACCAAATTTTCTAAGATATTTTTTATTTTCTACCCCCCCCCCCCCACCCACCCCTTTATCCACGGCATCTCTGGAAACAAATCGACGGGTTCTTTAACTTCTACCATCCACAGTTATTGAAAAGTCCGATGTTCGCTTTGCATTGTTTTCAAAATAGTAACATTTAAATAATGAAGTAGAGTGTCTGCAGTCTGCAGTTGTCATGTGACAACATACGATTTTTTTTTCCCCCGTGCATTGAAAATGTTTCTAATTTTGCATTAAAGACATTCCCTGTACAGACTGTTGTACATTTTGATATTATGTACAAATGAATAGATATGTGAATAAATAGATAAATAAATAGATAAATAAATAAATAAGCAAAGTAGCTATAGAAAATATATGCAATGCACTGATTATCTCCATTTTGAATAAGTTTAATAGTAATAATAATAATAATATCAACTTATAACGCGCACATATCCGACAAACTTTCGCTCAAGGCGCGACAATAGTAGATAGATAAGCAGGTTACATGAAAATAGTTCATAGTTCAGCAGACAATCTACATACGGGTAAACAGGTAAGTTTTTAGTTGTGTTTTGAACTGTTCTGTGGAGTCACAAGTTTCTCACTCTTGAGATGAGTGTAATGGTCATAAGATTTCACCTTTGTTCCTAAACCCTCGCTTCATCCAGAACGGTTCCCTCGAGGATTACACACCCCTGACCGTGCCTGTGGCTGACAAAGCGAGCAAGACCTCACTTCGACTCAGATCTGTCGACACATTTAGAGGGTAAGAGGACCCGTGGAACACTGAATCCCCGGCTCACACGGGGGCGCCAGTCACTGTTTCAGTGGGTTGCAACATGGCGAAATTTCTATTGTATTGTGCTTGCCTAACAAAGCAATATGCGCCATGTTGTGCCCTACTGGAGCAGAGTTGGCCAAACTCTGTAATAAAGGGCTCTGCGTCATGGTGAACAAGACCCAAACTACAGATATTACTGCAAGGTCTACTAATAAGACCAATCTACTGTACAGCGCTACAGTGTGACCTTGACGCTTGACGTAATCTAATGAAGAAAGTAATGTGTTAGCTGACCCTCCACCTACTGTGTCTCTTTTATATACGCCCCTCCAGGTTATATACCACGTTTTTTTATAAGAATTTTTATGATTTTCCTATATTATGAATGGACATTAGGATTCAGTTATCAATATTAGAACCATTTAGTATTTTCTCTTTGTTTCCTGTATCATTTTGATTGATTTAGACTTGCGATAACTCATCTAGTGCTGGGTACAAGCGGTGACGGTCATTACTGGTTTTTAAGTCACGCAAGATGGTACGGTAAGTTAACATAACCTCCTATAGCTTGGGCGGATATAGAGTTCCAAAAAGTGGGAGGGTGAAGAATGATGATACATGTAATAGTTGATAATAATTACATTGAAATAGTGCTTAATACGGTACGTTTCTTAGAGCTAATTATGTAATTATTACCCCGGTCATTGGATGCAATCAGTGTTCCAAACATTCAGTGCACCATCTCCACTCCCTGAGAAGCATTTCGGCTATGCGCCCCGATACAAGTGCACACATGCCAATGTAATAGCACTAATGTTTGCATTCTGACAATAATTTTTCAGGAACAGAATGATCGCTTGGCAAGTTGAACGATCATTCTGGAGAAGACCCAGGATTGTCCAATAGGGTGTATGGGAGGGGGGAGGGTGGTATATGCGTGCGTGGATGAGTGTGTATGAGGGCATGTGTGTTTGGGGCGGATTTAATCTTCCTGACGTTATTTTTTTTCCCAATAGGAACATGAATATGGGCATCGATCCAGCAGTCCTCTTTCTGGCTCGCTTAGTTCGAGGGCAGTGATGTTCCATCATTTAAATAAGAATTCCTGTTTGCCCAAAATACCCCACCTTGAGTGGGTAAAGGTGGAATCAAAAGTGAATAATCTGATGGGTTTTTTTTAGGCCGAAACATTTTATTCCCAGGAATTCTTTATTTTTTTTCTGCCGAAATAATGGGTATAAAAATTAATTAAACCAACCGTGTTCCCTTTGAATTTTCTCCTTTTTCAAAGCGATCCTGTCAGGCCTCTCCTCGCTGGGTTAAGATGATAATGGGTTGTGAAATTTTAACCCTTTTCAATTTGTATTTTCATAAAGATTCAAGAATTTTCATATTTATTTCTTCACATCTCAGGCATCCTCCCCTTGCTGGGTTAAAAATGGGTTGTCAAACTTGAGCTTTTGTGTTTTTGTACTTCTCAAAAAGATTTAAAAATTGTCATATTTACTTCTTTTCATTTCAGGCATAACTTTGGCAGATTTCATGTTCCCTTGGTAAGTAATGTACATTATGCTTATTGTTCTTGTTTGTTTTAACTTGCTGAGCTATCAATTTGTAGATTTATCAGTAAATCACTACGCGCTGCAGCACAAGATTTCGATTTCTCTTTCACCTTCAATCCCATCTATTTATTTCAGGTTTGTGTTTATCATGGGGACCTCTATCCACCTGTCTTTCAACATACTGCTGTCAAAAGGGCAAAGCTACTGTTCCATCTTTAAGAAGATAGTATTTCGTAGCTTTTTTCTATTTATCATGGGCGTCTGTATTCAACGTGAGTATTCATTCACTGTAATAGTTACAGCCAAGGTTCAGTTTTTAGAAATGTCATTATCCCGAAGGTTCAATTACATGAGGGTTGATTATCACACTGATAGTTCATTTTTTCCGAAGGTTCGTTAATCTGAAGGTTTTATATCCGACAGATTTTGATTTCGAAAATAAAGTAAGATTCATACGTCCGAACAACGAATAGGGGGAACCTTAATTATTTTGAGAATTGTCTTTTTTGTTGTTATTTATTTTGGGGCAGTAATAGCGTTATTTCACTTTCGTTTTTATGAATGCTTTTTCTTTTTCGAACTATAAATCCATTTCATGTTCTAATTTACGAATCCTTTTGTGTGTACGGAATCGTGAAACCTTGACCTAATGAAATCCTAAATTATCAGTCTTTGGAAGAAGAGATCTTCGGAGAAATATACCAAATGTTGGGAAGCCCCTGGAGTATCATTGTACGGTATAGTTTTGTGATCATTGCAGAAACAGTTCTAGGAACATCAAAGACGAACAAGCTCATTAATCTTTTCCAGTAGGCTATATTTTCCCTGACAAATGTTTTCAATCTTTAAAGATGTTCCTATTGTTGCCTCTATAGCACATAATGCACTTCAGACACTTCGCATTCCTGGAGTTCTACAACGTTTTGGCATCACATATTTCATCGTCGCCTCATCCTACCTCCTCTCGAGACGTCTCCTGGCTCGTAGGGTAGAGAAAACGGTGAGAAAAATATTCGAATCTTCAGTCTACTTTGATCTTTAATGGGAGGGGGGAGGGGGGGGGTCTGGGACTGATTTTTATTAATTTCATTTTTTTTGGGGGGGGGGGAGTGAAAATACCGAGCAACCTGACAACATCGTCGGGCCCTAGACCACAAATCGACCAGCTCTCAAATTGAAAATGTAAGGACAGCCCGCTGGCAAAACTTCCCCAATTCAGCATGGCCAGTCTGCTCCTGACCAAAGTTAAATCGCTATTAAAGGCAAAAAAACGGGGTATGATCTCTTACACCTCTCTGGTATGATCAGGCGCATATATTCAGAAGGAACTGTAATGTAATACCCGCCCGTCTCAAGAGCATTGTCAAAAAACAAAGTCGTCTTCTATGCGATTCATATCCCGATTAAACGGTGACAGGGTTGTATATTATTCAAATCGTTCGTAAATTAAGGAATCGAATATTGATAGACCTTCTTCCAGGTTACACTCCTTACACTATCATCTGTCTAAAGAATGATTTTTAAGTCAATCAAAGTTCAATCGCTTTTTATTACTTCCTCACTGATCGGTTTTAGGGTAAATGTTATTTGATGTTTCGCGACATCACGGACTACCTCGAGCTACCAGTTGCTGCCTGCTGTCTCGCCGTTCATTTGTGCTTGACCTTTCTACTACCGGTCCCCGGATGTCCGTTGTAAGTACACATCTGGGTCATGCATTTTTATTAATTGATTTTACAGGTTTATGGAAGCATGAGGTTTGAAGAATGAATGAACTGGGCAAAAAGGTGAGGAAAGTGAAATTTGTACAAACATATCGGTGTGGGTGGGTCTGTTTGTGTTGGTTCAAGGCTTTCTGTTCAGGGCATATTGTTTCGGATTGAAATCTCCATATCTTTAAGGGTGAGGCTATAATAGTTTAAATTATTAAAATGATTCATTTCAAAGAGGGCAAAGGTTGAAATTGTATTGTAGCCCCAGTAATCGATGGAAAGAAAAACTAATGACCATGAGAATGAAAAAAAAAAGCCCTCACAATTTCAGTAACCATGATTAGATGACTAGAACAAGAATGCAGAATGTTAGTTGTGTTTGGCAGGATTGGTTCCTATCTTGCCTAGCCTTCGTTGGTCATTATTCATTAAAATGTGATGGAATTACTTTTCTTTTTTGTAGTTGTCAATTTTTAATTATTGACCCATTTAGCAGGACTTGATTTCAATAAAACAATAATTTTCCATAAACCCTAGCCAGAGTTATCTCGGGGTTATTTCTTCAACTGGTTAGTCGCCTTGAATGTACAAATGGACGTTTAAAAGGAAATAATATGAAGAGCCCAGAATAAATGATAACTTTAACAATTAGGAAAATTAATAATGAGAATTTAGATGATTCATGGAGAATTTGAATACAGAAACAAACCAGACTTAGTATGAGTAGGCCTACATCCAAATGCGTTTTTTTTTTTTGGGGGGGGGGGTGTTTGTTGTTTTGGGGTGCCATTGTTAGATTATATTTTATATTAGCCTGATATTATCTTGTAGGAATGGTCGACTAAAGATAAAATTTATTTTCCATATACATGTACACCTTTGCCAAATGCATACTCTCTTCGAGTAGAGGTTATCAGGGCCCAGGAGGTCCGCTTGTCGGTGAGAACGGAGAGCTGACCAACTGTACGGGGGGAGCTTCGGGGTACATCGACCGCATGTTCTTCACCGAAGCGCACATCATTCTGACGGACACGTGTCATGCCATTTATCACACCGTCGTCAGAAGTGACCCGGAAGGAATTCTCGGTACTTTCACCTCCATTGCGCTTTGTGTGTTTGGTTTACAGGTACACACAAAGAAAACCTTCAGTTTTTTTTTTCTTAGGGACCAATTTTTCTCACGATTTATGCATGCATTATAGACAAAGTGATCATAGTGGCTTGATTAATTATTAGTATGTTAAGAAATGTAAAAATTAAAGTATCCTCATAAGGAAAGTAACTGATGACAAATATCAAAAAGGTTTTTTAATACACTTTTTATCCACGCCTCGATATTGATAATTTTATGATCAGAAATACAAACGAAAGCAGGGTTTATTGTCGCCATGCAGTCATTTTTAAAATGCTTTTTCAACATCTAATGTTGAATGTCCCATAGTAATGATCTATCAATTAGTTTTGTTAATCTCTAGATAAATAGCTATTCATGTGTCATATTGATCATTCCGTCATTTCGATGTATCCTTGCACTCACAGTGAGTCAATTATCACAAAATTCACAGAAAAGTTCAAACAACGTGTTTTAGTACCCATTCATTTCCTCACCCCTTCCCTTTCCACCTCTTCCCCTTCCTCATCCCCATCTGGACAATCTCCTCTCCTTAAAGGAGAAGTCAAGACGATTTCATTAAAATTACACTATAAAGCTTAAAATTCACGCTAACAGAATGCTGCTCTCATTTATCAAAGTGATTTCTGTGATTTTTAAATACCGATTAAGTGTTGGCTTTTTTTACTCCGAATAATTGTATTTCCCACCGAAACCCAAATATGGTCATTGGTCGTGTGAAGTAGGCGATACATTTGTACTGCGCATGCGCACTTATTCTCTGCACACTCTCTATGCAAAATGCCGATATGTCTAGCTTTTGGGTGTACAAATCACACCAGTTCTGTTCCAAAGAGAAGGGTTTTTTTTTTGCAATCTCAAATCCCCTGACGGACAGGGAGAGATGTGCCTAATGGATTAATGATATTAGAACGGACAAATTCGGCTTCATAACTTAGAAATTTGCGAAGTTAAAGAAAGTGTGCGAAGACCACTTCGAGCCGGAATGTCGTACACGCATATATCGCTTGCATCACCTGGCCTGCCTGTGGTGCATCAGCTACGTCACTGGGCCCGGTTGCGAACTGTATTGTGGATGAAAATGGGCTCGTACTAGAACTACTGTTTATACAAGTTAATTGTTGATTACTCGGTAATCCTAGGGTATGTCGGGTAAAGCAAGACATTTTCTAGCTGCTGAATTTTTTTCTCTTTATGATCCATGCTTACAGAAATCGCCTAGACTTCTCCTTTAACTTTCCTGCAATCAACTTCACTTCCAGCTCTGCTCTCTCTAAGGATATTGCATGTTTTTTATCCTTAGGCCTAGTATCTTCTACTTTTTAGTCAATGAAAATGCATGATATGCAACCTGTTTGGCATTAAATATTAAAATATTCTATTTTGTGGCTATTTCCTAAAGCACCGGATTATTGAACTCGATTTGTTACTCCTTCCAGGCTGGAAAGATTCTCCACCTTTTTACTACCGCGAGAGGGCGCATCATTAGACTCGTCTTCTGGGGATTAGCATTGGTAAGTCAGAATGTACTCTCTCTCCCCCCCCCCCCTTTTTTTTCCGGGGGAAAAAAAAGAAGATTATTGGGATTGTTGAGAGACTAGACACATCGTAGTTGATATATTTCCTAGTCATTATCACTTATGAAAACAAAAACAAAACTGAGCAAATCACCCAATTTGAGCATTTATTAGACAAGGGGGTTGGACACATCATAATTTCATTTCATTTCATTTATTTATTTCGTATTCCAACAAAACAATAATTCACAAAATATAAACAAGAATAAATCAAAATACAATTGTTCAATAGTTTTGCTAAATAATACATAGTCGCAATATACATGTATCACCAATGCTTATGTTACAATTTATTATTACAGAAATACGAGGAGGCCTACTGAAAAGCATGCTTGTAGAATTTGTAGGCCCCCCAAAATGATTAATATGTACTGGTTTATTTGTCTTATTTTAAAGTGAAATATGGCGAAGTGTAAGACGAACCAATCAGAAGACTAAACAAAACACACGATAACGAAACGAAACGTGAATCAAGATTAGTGCATTAAACAAAAACAAAAAACAAAAAAAAATACACATACAATTAAATATACAATAAAATCACGAGGTATGGTGAAAAATCATCAATGCAAGATATTGAAAAATTCATATTTGCAACATGAGACAAAGAGAAGGTACATCGATTAAGTTGGTTTTGAGTTCATAGAGTGGGCAAGTCTTTCTTCGTTATCTTCAGTCTGAAGTAATGCAACAAAGCGGTGTTATATTACAAGGACAGCAACGACAATTTATACAATGGATACCAAAATAAATGCATAAATGCAGATGTGCGTCCAAGTATATAGATTATAATGACGGGTTATTATATGTCTGTAGTAAATTAGCTCTGAGTTTACGTTTGAAAGTACGAAGAGTCATATTTTCTTTGAGACTAGCATCAAGTTCGTTCCAGTATTTGGGTCCAGCAAAGAAAATTGTTTTGTGTGAAAAAACTGTTCGCGTACGGGGCAGTTGATAACAACTAGAGTGTCTGGTTGGATAAGAATGGATTGTTGTGTTTAAGGTGAACATAGAGGAAACTGCAGGAGGTAAATTACCATGGTGAAGTTGAAACATAAATACTCCAAGATTAAAGTGATAAACATCATCAAATTTTAGGATACTTGTGTTATAAAATAATGAATTAGTATGACTGTGACATTATTTATATTTCTAAGAGCTCGTTTTTGAATGAGAAAAATTTTATTTACTTGTACTCTTGCTGAATTACCCCATGCTAATATCTCATAATTGATATGTGGCGAAATAAGGGTAGAGTATAGCGAACGAAGTATGTAATCAGGGAAAAATGATTTTAATTTATGCAATATACCAGTATTTCTTGAAAGAGTTTGACAAATAGTATTAATGTGAAACTTCCATGTTAACTTGCTATCGATATGTAAACCGAGAAACTTCGTTGAATTAACTTGGGCAATATTGATATTATCAATGGTGATATTACCATGCAGAGTATTCAAAGAATTGCTAAAAAGCATGTAATTTGTTTTATTAACATTAAGTGATAATTTATTGGCTCGGATCCAGTCAAGTACAGACTTTAATTCCCTATTAATATTGTCAAGAAGTGTATGGGGGTTTTTGTGTGATGAGAAATGTTTGTATCATCTGCAAAGAAAATAAATGATAAGTTATTGGAAGAGTTAGAAAAGTCATTAATATAAATAATAAAAAGAAGAGGACCAAGAAGAGACCCTTGCGGAACTCCACAAGATATTCGTTTGGGGGTGGACTCTACACCGTTAATACTAACAAATTGATGTCTGTTCGAAAGATAATTTGAGAACCAATATAAAGATTGACCTCTTATCCCGTAGTGCGATAACTTATAAAGCAAAATATCATGGTTAATGGTATCAAATGCCTTAGAAAAATCGAGAAATATCCCGACAGTGTGTTCATGATCATCTATTGCCTTAGCTATTTTATTAACAAGTGTCAATATAGCATGGGAGGTAGAATGTTTTTGTCTAAAACCATATTGTGTATTGCCCAGTATATTGCAGTCATTAAGAAAGTTTACAAGACGGGTGTAGACTATTTTTTCTAAAATCTTGGAAAATGCTGTCAGTAGGGAAATAGGTCTATAATTACTTGCTTCTTGTGCGTCCCCTTTCTTAAAAATAGGGATGACCTTGGCTGTCTTCATTTGTTCCGGAACTATGCCATGAACTAAGGATAAATTAATAATATGAGTTAAGGGAGTAATAATGCCTGGGATAATGGTCTTTAAAAGAAAACAGTAATGTCATCACAGCCAGGACTTTTTTGAGGTTTTAAACCATTAACTATGTCAATAACCTCACATTCTAAAACTGGAGAGAAAAACATCGTTTTATCATTTCGGGGTCCAAGAAAATCGTGAAAAGGTTTGTTAGAATTAGGAATATTTTTGGCAAGATCAGGTCCTATGTTTACAAAAAAATTGTTAAAGAATTCAGTCATTTCATTAAGGTCTTGAACACGATTATTATTAATATTAATCGAAGATATATTATGAAGTTTATTTCTATTGTTAAGCACGCTATTAATAACTTTCCACGTGTTTTCCATGTCACCCCTATGCAAATTAAATTGATTGCAATAGTAGTCCCTTTTCGCACAACGCAGAAGGCTAGTGAGAATATTGCGATATCTAGTGTATTTATCTTTTGATTGCTGAGTTGGGTTGGATTTATATTTATAAAAAAGTTTATTTTTGCGATTTATGGATTTCAGGATGGTTTTCATCACCCAAGGCATCCTCGGCACTTTTTTGTAATTATTTCTACGAGATTGAATTGGAATATGTAAATTATAAAGATTGGAGAATATATCCATGAATCTGTTGAAAGATGCATTGGTGTCATCGCTATTTAAGACGTCTGACCAATCAGTATTACTAAGGCCTTCTTTAAATCTATTACTATTCTCAGCAGTTACTTTGCGAAATCCTACTTTGGGTCTAGGTGGTTTTAATCTCACACGTTCTAACAATTGGGCTGTGCAAAATATTGGGAAGTGATCAGTTATATCGGATAAAATAATATTGGAACGAATGGGTAAAAAGGAATTTGTGAATATGTTATCGATTAATGTGGATGAAGCGTCTGTGATCCTTGTTGGTTTAGTAATAACAGGGATGAAAGATTGAGATAATAATTCATCAATAAAATCTTGGCATAGTGAATTATGTTCATAGTTAAAAAGGTTAAGATTGTAATCACCCATTAGAAAACATTCTTTATTGTGAATTGAAGGGGACGAAAGTACAGCATGTACTGTATTTGAAAATTCGTTGTGATCTGAATTTGGAATTCTATAGATGATACCTACAATGACATTCTTTGAAGTGGGTAATTCTATTTCAATAAAAAGAGTTTCAAGAGTTGTTGTCATATGAATCATATCAGGTAACAGTTTGAATTTAAATTTTTGTGAAATGTAAAGAGCCACACCTCCCCCAGTACTCCGATTTCTATTATTAGTTACAAAATCATACCCATCTAAAGCATATAAGGAACTGTCATGTTCGTCATTCAGCCAAGTTTCGCAAAGACCGATCACTGAACAATCATTTTGAATCTTGGAAAGAAGTAATTGTAGTTGGTCAAAGTTCTTATTTAAACTCCTAATATTAAAATGTAAAAGAGAAAAACTGTATATAAAGTTGAAGTAATTTAGTATAAATAATCACTTTCATGTTAGGAAGTTTTTACTGCAAAGTTAATAGTTAATTGTACTCGATCTGCACATCACGTTTATTCCTTTCAATCTATTCAATCATTGATTTTTGTCAAAATGTAATTGTGTTTCTTGTAAACAGATAGCATGCAGCCTCGTTCTTTGTAAATGCTCCATGGCCGATGGGTGGATCCCGCTTAATAAGAACCTTTGGTGAGCATTGGACGTATAATTTGTAAAAGTGGTTCCTCTTTTGTATTCTCTGGTCATGTAATGTTATCTGATCTGATTTTCACGCTTTTCTCCTTTTCTTTCTTTCTTCTCCTCCCCTCCCTCTTTTTCTTGTTTTTCTTCTCCCTCATCTACTTGTCAACTCTTCTTCTTCTTCTCCCCTATTTCTTCTATTCCTTCTCCTTTCTTCTCCCCTTGTTTTGTCCCCCCCCCCCCCCGCTCCTAGTACGTTGCGGAAACGAAATGTTCTTCCCCTTCCAGGGGATATAACCTTACCTTTAAATCCCCCCAATAAACAAAAACAAAAACGAAAAAAAAATAACATTAAAGAGGTTTCTTGCATCAATGTTTTATTGATCAAGTGCATTTTCGAAGAATAAGAATTTGCTCGAAATTTTCTCCGCTCTTCCTCTTATTTTTCCATTCTTAAAACCATTGTAAAGGGTGGATTTCCCCTCTAAGTTTTTATGATAGCGATGATTTTTATCCCAGTCTAAAATTCGACTTCTGTAAGTTTCCCGTGACTGCGTCATAAAAAACATACCTCTACACAGTTCTTGGGTGTTGTTTTTTTTTTTTACTAATCGACAGCGCCTTGCATCTCCTGCACCAAAGCACTGCATAAATCCAGTACAGGTATCAATTATTATTCAAGCTAATGATATCAGTGTAATGCATTTGTGTGTATGGGCATTGGTACTGCATAAATCCAGTACAGGTATCAATTATTATTCAAGCTAATGATATCAGTGTAATGCATTTGTGTGTATGGGCATTGGTACCGTCCTTTGAGAATGAAAAACAAAATTTATCTCTTTACTCTCACCGACTTCATCTTCTTTCAAGGTCTGTCTCATTTATCGCCCTCACCGGCGGAACAGCTTTCGTTGTTCAGGCCCTCTTTCATATCCTCATTGACGTCACACATTTTTGGAATGGAGCGCCGCTTTTCTACGCAGGTAAGCATTAATCTGCTGCCTACTGGAACTGGGTGGCCCCTGTAATAATTGTATGGCAGTATGAAAATTGAGTAGTCAATGGGTTAGTCAGTTTGAGAATATGTTGCTAGAGTATTTTCTTTATTACTGGTGTATAGTATCTTTTCAACACTGTTGCTGTACTCTACGATGGGATACGAATTTAAGGGAAAAAACTAGGACTGACCTTTAACAGTACCAAAAGGCGTTGCTGGTAGAAAGGACAGAATCTCCTAAATGACGATAATGATAATAACACTAATCACTTGACTGAATGTGTTTAAAAGACTTGGACCAAACTCCAAAGTGTGACCAAAAACATCAAATGAATTTAAAAGCAACAAAAGAGCTGTTTCTCCCTTCAAAAATTAAAAGAAAGGAGGAAAAGATTCACTAATCAAGTACAGATGTTTCTTCCGTTCATTTTACTTTCATACATTTTGGATTCCATCCTAATAGTTGTGTCAGGTATAATACTTTTTAGATTCGATCCCTTATCATGTAGATTCATGGCCCTCCCTATTTTCTTCCGTTCATTTTACTTTCATACATTTTGGATTCCATCCTAATAGTTGTGTCAGGTATAATACTTTTTAGATTCGATCCCTTATCATGTAGATTCATGGCCCTCCCTATTTTCTCTTTAATGTTTAGGAATGAACTCCATCCTGCTGTACATCGGTTCTGAGATAATGAGCCCTTATCTCCCGTTCTCTTGGGCACCTTTTGTTGGGAATCATGCTGAATATATCATCCTGGCTGCGTGGTCTGCCTTCATGTGGCTCGCCATCGCTTACCTCTGCTATCGCAAGAAGATATTCCTTAAACTATGATGCTGGGCCTGGATCTAAAGCCAGGCTGTCATAGAGAGTTGATTCACTGCGTGACGCCCATGTCGTGATGCGAACTGCATTGTTATATTTGGTGGAATTCATGGTGCATTAAACAGTAATAAACCCGAACCGATAGATATGCCCGTGTCTGAGTTGTCAGACAGACGCTCTTTTTATGCGATCGTAATTTTGGACCCATTAATGTTTGTGCAGAATGCCACCCCGGTCCTCTAATGATGTGCCAATGTCAAATAAGTTCAAAAGTTCCCTGTTGACCCTTCATTCTATACACAGAAAATATAATTCCATAATTTTGAGGGCATGCAGCGCGTATATATGACAACTTCGGAGTGGTCGTCTCTTCCAGTTTGTCTTCCATGAATTTGCTGCCTACTGGGCCATGAATTCTACTGAATGGAACAATTCAGTGCGCGGCGTAGTGACACGACGCGGTGGGTGAACGTTCCATGGGAGCCGGACTGTTACAGCTCACTAGCGAAGCCAGAATCAATGTTTTAAAACACCATTTCACAGCACACTGAGGCTCTGTCACGAGAACGAATTCGGCGTCTGCCCTGTTTGTGAGTTGTGTAACTGCGGTTTGAATCAGTGTTTTGGGGAAAAAAAGTTTCAGACACCACATGCTTTGAACTAAACACTTATCAGATCGCGGATTCTGGCTTAAAACGGAGCTCTGAAAGGTCCCTAATGTTACTTTATATTCAACAGTACATTCTGGGGCTGTATTTTGAAAGCTAGTTACATATTTTTAATTTTGACTTTGATTTGAATTTGAATTTACGCAATCCGAATCGGGAAATCTCTCCCAGAGTAGAAATTCAAAATATATGTAATTGCAGCAGTTGTAAGACGGGTACACGAATAGTCAATAGAAAAACATCGTAATCTATAGGTGCATGCAGATCACATGTTGAAGATCCATACCATTTTGTATGTGTGTGTGGAAACTACCGTTATATTCACTTTCATAACAATTTTGCAATTGTCGGAATAGTTCCTTACATTTGGAGCTTGCGTAGAGCTAGCTAGCTGCAAATAATTCTGTCTTCGCTATACCCGTGTGTGGCCAGCTTAACACAGACATCATCGACCAACCGCCTGTTCTAATTTCAGTTGTTAGGACAACCAACAAATTTTTCTATTTTGGGATATCATGGTGACTGGAATACTAACCGTAAACGTACAGTTAGAGTATTACTAAGGGGCTGATAATTTTATATGATTTTTTTAAAAATCTATGTATATTCATGGTGGTGCTAATTTCACTTCGACATTTGTCATTAACTGATGTATATACGAATTTTATAAACGTTTGTAATTATACCACGCGCTGTCAGAATTTATCATGTAACGTGTACCTGATCATGAGTCGACGGTTATGTACAGATCTCAGGAAGGGGCGGCGGCTGCAGCCCCTCCTACCTTGTAGGTTTGTAAGACTATCAGTACTGCCAGTTACCAGGACTTTTCATAGTGTTATAGCTCATTGTACTTTTGTAAACAAAAAAAATCTTGTGTGTATATATATAAATAAATATATAAATATATATATATATATATATATATATATGTGTGTGTGTGTGTGTGTGTGTGTGTTCATTCTTGCTCTACTCCTGTGTTTGTCGCCTCATTAACCCGTTGACTACTGAATTCTTAGAATCCTATAGGATCTTTTTTTTATGATCGAGAATAGAATTCTAAGAAGAATAACGTTTAAAATTTGATGATTTTCAGTCGAAAATAATGCATTTTGACTAATTTTCTCATAAAAAGTCAAGAGTTGACCAAAATTTGAGTATGAGGTATGACGTACCCAGCTTCGTGCATTGCAGTTGTGCTGCGCGCTAGACTCTACAATTTGTATTATACTTTGCGCGCATTTTGCCAGATTTACGCGACTTTGACGTCATTTTGACGTCAAAGTGGGTACCCAGTTGAAACTGGGACACAGCTGAGGGGTCAAAAATATCCTGAAATCTTACCACATTTGAGGGTTTCCTTGGCAACACGACTTTTTAGGCAGATTATTTACTGCTAATAAAGTCATGCTCTTTTACATGAACTAACATTGTCACAGCATTGGGTACCATCCGGCTCCAGTAGTCAATGTGTTAACACTTGGTAAACTTTTTTGTGTATCTTCCTTGAAAGTTAACATGCTCTTTTGAAGGAGAACTAAACCCTGGGGAAAAGAAGGGATAGAGAGAAGCCATTAAGAAAACAGTTCCATCAAAATCGGCTACGGAATGAGAAAGTTATGAAAGTTTGAAAAGTCTCAATTTACTTTCTATGGCGATTCTCAAATTGGCATTGTTGCTTCAAAATGGCAGGTTTAGAAGGGAAACTCTCAATAGGCCCATGTTTTGTACACACAAATTCTTTTTTTTTTCTCCATTATCTCTGAAGGTGCAGCTTGTGCCCTTCTTTAATAGCTCAAGACATATGGGAGAATGTATATGACACAACATTATGTTGAGTTCACAAAGATACAAGCAGCATATTTAGAGATAATGGAGGAAATATAAAATTTTGTGTACCATACTGAGAGCTGTCCTTTAAAACCTGCCACTTTGAAGTAACATTGCCAAGTTTAGGATCGCTATAGAAAGTAAATTGAGACTTTTCAAACTGTCACAACTTTCTTATTTCATAATCATTTTGTGATGGAACTTTTTTCAATTGCATCTGTCTATCCTTTCTTTTTGTTGAATTTGTTTTTTTTTTACCAGGGGAAGTTCTTATTTATATTTTTTGTCCGAACATATTTTTTGATCAACGGAGGTGAATAAATGTTTATTTTTTACCTTTTTAAATACAATTCTTATGATATGAGAGGTTGTTTTTTTTTTCTATTACGCCCAATTACAGTTAGAAAGAAATAAATCAGCCCAACTTTCAAATACAACAACGGCAAGGAACACAACAGCTGAACAGTTTGATAAAAGATGTGAAAACAAAAAGAAAAAAAAAATGGTTAGAAAAAGTGTTTCTTCTTCACCTTGAGAGACACTCACTGTACCATTAAATTGTCTGCTATGTAACATTAAAAACGGAAAAATGCGGAATAATGCTGTCTCTGGGTTTCTTTGGTCTTAGCCACAGTCGGGGGGGGGGGGGGAATCCATGAGAGAAATAAGGAAGAGAGAGAGAGATAGAGAGACTGAGTGAATGCGAAAGGGTTAGGGAAGAATTTAAAAAAAGTACCCCTTCCCCATTTTCATCAGCGTTGTAAATTTGTCCTTTATTTCTGAACAGAACCAATGCACCCGAACGATGCAAGCACCGCCAGAGGCTGGGCTCAAGTTAGACCATTCACTCAGTAAACTAATACATGTATGATGAAATTAGTCAGAAATATATATTGAATTTATTTTACAAGCAAATATTCAAAAACGGATTACTGGCATCAATAAGGATCGGGAAGATCCCTGAATCGACATGTAAAATTTCCGCGAAAGATTTTTTTTTTTTTTTTTTTTTTTTTTTTACTCTTGCACCATCAAATTTGATAGGCGCCGAGATTCCCTAATCAATAAAAGCCAGTCATCCAGTCTGATCACCTACGCCTGTACTAATTAATTAATTTGTCGTGGCCTGATCCATGGCGTGGGTGACCCTTCTGACTCAGTCAAGTACCCGCCCACAAACTGTATTCATAACTAGCCGTTTTGACCACTGACATTGTTTTGGACTTGTATGCATACATATAAATGATGTCAATAGAAATATAAGCATATATACCAAAGTTCCAGTAATGCGGATATAGAGAAACTGTGTGGAGAATGGAACATAGGATGCTCAATAGCAACCAATGAATATGTGAAAAAGGTTACTAAATCAACATGCAAAAGCAGAAAAGTGACAAGCACTACCATTTCAGGGATATTTTGTTGAAAACTATTTCACATTTCATAAAAAGCACCAAAATCAATGTTTATGAATTGTTAATGGTGAAAAGTTCTTTGAAATATGAATAATCAAGAAACTGTGCAAAACTCATGCCAAAAAATTGTGCCCTAAAGAATATCAGGCAATCGAATATTCAGTAACTGAGCATGATAAATGATGATAATCACAACCACAGTAACAATGACACAACACATACTAGAGATGGATTACGGTTTATGTGTCTGACGTCTGACGTCGTGTATTATCCACAGTTTAAATCCTTGGTATTTTAGTTATTATTTGATGTGTAATCAAAAGGATTTCTTTTTAAAGGAGAATGAAACCTATGCATCAGTGTGCTCTTAGTGAATGGAGATGACCAAGAAGAGTAAACAGTGAAAGTTTGAGTGAAATTGGACAATCTGTTCAAGAGTTATGAATTTGAAAGTTTCAGTAAATCCCTATTATGGGGATGCTTGAGTTGGCAACTTTGCCAGTATCTGTGATCATGGTGATGTCATCGTGGACAACTCTCCATTAATTTTGTGCATAAATTTTCAAAAAAATTGATTTATATGAAATTTCAAGTAAGGAATCAACATAATTCTTGCCAAAATGCTTGCAGAATTGATTTAGCCATGTCATACTTACAATAAATCAAACGAATTTCTGTTTTTCTTGAAAATAAAGAAAATGTGAAATTATGTGTTATATGATAAGAAAGAGATTATGTCCAGTTTTCAGTCAAGTCAAATTCATATCATGGCCACGTCGATTTTCCGGCTCATCAGGAAGCTGACAGTTTTGAAAGAGAAGCTCTGCCTAATTAATTGCAATGCAATATTGAACAGGCCTAGCAAGGTTTCGCCTCGTCTAGTGCGTCAATGACAAAATTTTCCATTATGCCAATCAAAACGAATAGTGCATACAGGCACAGACGACAGAAAAATGATGGGATATTGAAGTGTTTGTTAACAGGAGCTTCCATCGACAGGTTAAGCTAGTGATAAAACAAAATCAAAACGGTACTCGGATTTGTCGACCACTAAGCAGAAGTAGTAGAAAAGGCATGCGTGATTTCATGATATCCATCTGAAATTTATACATGGTCATTTGTGGGTTGACTTGTCATCACTTAAAAGTCATACCTTAAGTAGTGCAACAGTAGTGCATTCATGGGTGTCTGAAATCGTGATTTTAGTCACGATTACCTGCGAATCGGGGAACCAACCTGTAACATCACCATAGATGTAGTACGTGCCACTTCGTTTTGAACGCGAAAACAAAGAGCTGTCAGTTTATATAGATCAAGCCGCATTTCGTAGTAATCTATAGACATTATGTAGTCTGCAGGTCATTTTTCAACGCTGTTATTTGAGCTGTGATGGATAGCGGACATCAAAGATAAAGAAAGAATTTGATATAACTTGAGGATATTAATTCATGCCAAATGAACCACCATCTGTTGAATTTCTTGTCGGTGAGAGCACTATCTGCACACTTACCTGATTTATTTATCATTCTATTTTATTATTATTATTATTATTATTATTATTATTATTATTATTATTATTATTATTATTATTCATACATAAGCGGCAATTAACGAACCATGAATGTTTCCATGAATGCAACAATTCTCCCGCTGTCATTTCGTGCTAACCACCCAGCTTACAACGCAGTTCTTATATCACTCTCAGTCATCCTCGTTTTCACTGTGGTCGTGGGGAACTTTCTGGTAATTGCAACTTTCCTGAAAACCGACCAGCTCCGAAGGCCTACTTACTACCTTCTTTCTAGTTTGGCTTTTGTCGATTTCTTGACGGGCGCTGTAGTCATTCCTGCAGAAACTTTGAAGAGGGTTGCACTGATTGAAGTTCTTTGTTTTTATAAATATTCGCGATATTTATCGGCACTGTCTTATCTTTGCGGCGGGACTTCTCTTCTCCACTTAGTCATGGTGACCTTGGATCGTTACATCGCTGTCCATAAACCTCTCCGCTATGAGACTTTCGTCACGTCAAGAAGAATCTCCATCGGAATCGCCCTCAGTTGCGTTATATGCATCGGGTTTGTGATTGCAATAGTGACCAAGCCAGAAGACCCTAACCTGATCGAAAACTACTGTGCTGCTACCAATACTGAAACCGATCGGCTTTCCAGGCTATTGTTCGTGCTTGTAATGGCAACAGTAATGCTATCAGGAATCGTCATGATTACTTTAAACGTGATCATTCTTCGCACGGCTATTCGACATGCTCGCAGAATTGCACAGATGGAGCAGGCTGTCGAAAGTACAAACCACACTGCTTCCCTCGTAAAGGCATCTCAGATCATGACGGCCATTACTCTTGGGTTTTTCATCTGTTACATTCCAATCAGCGTTTTTTATCTCGTCCTCGGGACGGCCATCGAGGGTCGGCCTTTCAGTCGGCCTTTCGATGACGTCGCAACTTTCACACATTTCTGCAGCTATGCTATTAACCCGATTATATACTGCTATCGCGACCGTACATTCCGCGAAAATGCTCTCAGATACTTCAAGGACAAAGCAGTCTGGAGGAACCTTTGTTCTGCTGAAGTTACTTTTGTTCAAACTTAGCCATGAGTTGGAAATAAGGATCAGACAAAGCCAAAGGACTAGGAAGAAGAACATGCAAGTATGAGCTAAATCCATCGTGAGTAATGTAATAACAAATCATCTTTAGCAGTGCTCTGTCATTTTACGACGAGTTCAGTGACCCCATCAGTTTCTGTGACAAATGTCTCTTCACATACTACCTTCTTGTGCCATCTGTTTCAACTCTTTATATCCTGCTGCTCCACATGCTGCCGTTAAATTATCTAGGAAGCCTTTACGAGGTCTACCCATCAACTTCTTTCTATGCAGACGACCTTCTTTAATTCTGATCATCAAGCTGTCATGCCCATCATGTATCCTGATTCACTGATTTTATTCGCCAAGCCTCGAACATAAAACAATAAATAGAAGAATCAAATCAAAAGCAGGACAAAACTAAATAAGCTTGAGCAGGCTAACCCAGGAAATTTCAAGAGCTTTGAGGTCCCCAACATACAAACTAATTTTTTTCAAAAATTGGAAATGAAATGAGAAATGTTCTTTATAGAAAGGGAATTCCAATATTTCATACAAGTGTAATGAAACAAATTTCCAAAACTAGCTACTCTTTCCGATAAATTAAAGTCGTATCGGCTATTTTTTGTATTTATGTAACCCAGTGAAGTTGGACTGAATATATGGTTTAACCTAGTCTGATTTTTATGTAAGTGATGCAGTAGGAGTTGTTTAGCTTTGATCAAGTTCAAGAAAACCATCTTTAGAAAGTTCGCAGTAGCCAACGTGAGTTCTTGGACCAGAACAGTTGAGAATCCCACCATTTACTGTATAATATTCAACTTCTTTTCAATTTGACTGGTTTATGTTACTACATGATGCAGGGTTAGCATAGTAAAACAAACATTGGACATGTTGGATAAGAGCAAAACAGAGTGTACGTCTTGCTTTTCAATTCATACAACTTTGATATCTGTACAAACATTAAAAAAAAAAAGAATTTTGTTTTTCTTTACACCTGATTATTCTACTAGAGAAGAAAATGGATCTTCGCTAGCCAACTTAGTGCTTAAATACTTCACATATTCTTTTCTCTGGATTGCTTAATTATTGTGTCTCAATATTAATTCAGTTGACTTTTTACAGTTACTCTAGGAACGAAACACAGTGTTTTCCGTCTCACCCAAGTGTAAAGAAAGCTTATCAGTCGTCCAGTCGACATCTGTAGACAGCTCGTCACTTAGTTTTTCCTCAAATGTTGGAAGAGGATTAAATAGCTATTTTAGAGAAGTCTATGCAGTTGTGAATTTGTACGATCATATTAGCAGAATTATGTACATTACAGGGAGGGAATTTTTACGTTCCGATCGTCGGGCAACCATAACTTCATATTCACGAAGAGAGGTGCCTGAATATCCTCATTATTTGGGCAACTGGGGTTCGAATAGGCTCTGATCGGACGGCGGGGTGCCCGAATATGTAATTTCTGTAAAATTTCATCACATAGTGTCAAAGTTGACTCTTTGAGCACAGGCATTGGTGTCACACGCACTTTCCCTAGGCCCAAGCCCGAAATAACTCGCCAATCAACAGGTTAAAACCTAAAGGATTAGCCGGGTTCAACGCATCCACCCCCCCTGGAATCAACTGGAATCAACTGGATTCCAGTTAGGACCAGTATACCAATTTCCATATTGAAACCAGTTCACTTAACTGGAATCAACTGTTACAAGTACCAGTTGCCTTGAACTGGTCCTTACTGGATACTTTACCTGGATACCATTTGGAACCAGTTGTAACCAGTTGAAGCCAGTTAAGACTTCCAGTTGTCAATCTTAATTAGTAACAGGTACTAAAGTAATTTAGTACTTGTTCTAATGTTTTTCAGTGCAATGACAACTGTATATGGAAGTATTGGTTTGCCTCCAATCTGTCCAATATAAAGGCATTGGAGATTGAAGACTTGCATAAGTATAATGTATCAAGAATGTCCTCCATATACTTGTATTTAAATAAATGCACTTTAGGTTCTGGTTAGTATTTTCCTAGTTCATGTTTAATTACCTGTTATTTATATGAATTGATGTAATGTCTTAAGGATTGATAATTTCACTTTCTTTGTATTTTTGAAATGTATTACACAAGACTAAATCATCAGTAATTATTAAATTAAATGTGCGGATAATTCAAATAAATTACATAAGAATATGAATCTGCTCACATCCAATAGTCACTTATGCAAATTAACTGGTTTTAAGTGATATTCAACTGGTAGATTTCTACTGGTTTCATCAATAAGCAGTCACAAGTTGAATAAAGTGATTTCAACTGGTAATGGTTTAGACTGGTACTAGTAGTTTGCTCTAGTTCTAGATACTGGTTTCAACTGTGAATATCCTAGTTTTTTTACAAAATAGTGGAAACGTAATTGCCTTAAGTCATCCAACTTGTTTTTGTTTCCTTTAATGCTAATATAACCCATTAAAACCAGTACAATCAAAGATGGAAATCTCCAACTGGTTTCAACTGGAATCAACTGGCAGTTTGGAGACACTTTAGTTTATAGCATGATTGCTTTCTTAATTGGAATCAACTGGTAACTCCACCAGTCCCATACGTGGATGATTCCAACTGGTATCAAATGGAGTTTGGTCCAGTTGCTTCAACTGGAATCAACTTATAGATTGCCAGCTTTGACCAGTAGATATAAACTGGTATTTGTTTCAACTGGAATCAACTTGTATATTCTAATATGCCAGTTTATTTCATTGCTTTGCGGTGGAATCAACTGGTAAATCTGCCAGTTGCATCAACTGGTTTTTAGCTGGTATAATTTTGCCCAGTTTATTCCACTAGGTTCAACTGAAATAAACTGGTGCATTATGTGATCCAGTAACGTCCAGTAGAAACCATTTGAATAAACTGGCATGTATACCAGTTCGGTCAAATGGATTCAACTGGTAGACCTACCAGTTGATTCCAGTTTATACCAGTTGAAAAATTCCACTGGTTTTAACTGTTTTTTCGACCTGGGCAAGATTGCTTTTAAAATGAAGACTAAACTGATGGTATAACAAGCTGTTAAACGTAGATTTATCGCTGCGCTCACGCATGGCTACGACTGCGAAATACGTCTGCCGTGAACAATGCTTCAAGGAAAGAGATTTGCGTATGCGGCTTGTCATATAGTACCATCAGCTTTCTAATTGTAAATCGTAAAACAAAAGCAGACCTCTTGGCCCTTCTTTGGAGGGCTCTCAGACCTGGCCGCCCCCACAACTTTGCTTGGCAGACGGGAGCTCAGGTCTGAAGTGACCTGAACAACCTTCCAATTAAGGCGGGATAACTTTAGCTCGGGCTTGATATTTTCGACCTTTTATACTGGGAGTACAATACCGCTTCAGGTCCTGAAGAGGAATAAGTGCCAGTGTAAATGGGGTATAACAAGCATATCACTAAGGATTGCCAAAGAGAATTTGTAGTTTTCGTTAAATTATTTCTTGTGATGTTATCATAAGTTAGAAAGTGGAGTGAAATTCACAACAGTCAGTTTCAAAATCAAGATTTGCATTCATTTATTACATGTGCGTAGCTTTGAGACCTCTTTATTTTGCCGAACAAAATGCGACACAGGCACACATATCGACTTAAACATATCCGTTACTGACATCAGTCATAATTTTCACAACAAATTAACTTTAAATATGTAATAGCAAGACAGATAAAAGACAGCTGCATACACCTACGAATTTTGCGACTCTTAGCTGTTTGAAAAGCCCATAGCTTTTGCCCCCCCCCCCCCCGCCCAGTCATACAAACGCACTTTTGTTGTCATCCGCTCTTTTCCTCCCATTACTTCTTGGCAGGGGCGTCGCTAGAGGGGGGGGGGGGGGGGGGGGGGAGGGGTGGAGGTGTGACATCCCCCCATTCAAAATTCTTGTCGGCAAATTCGCGATCGCTGTCGGCAAAAAAAAAAAAGAAAAAGGGAGAGAGAGAGAAAGGAGAGGGAAGAGGAAGGAGGAAAAAAGGAGAGAAAAAAGAGGAGTAAGGTGCCCAAACAGAATCATATTCGGCTTATTTGCTTGTGCATTTTGACGACGAAATAATATTGGTACCAGTGTATATTTCGTCGCTGAATTCACGAAGTGGCACAAACCCCCCAAATTGCGTCCAAAATCAGTTTTGAGTTATTTTTAATTTTATCATTCTCTGGTCGTTGTCTTTCATTTCACAAATTTTTAGAACCAAGTTCTCGCTAATTAAAGAGATAATTAAAGTGCAAAAACGACACGAGCCTGAAAATCTACATTTTAAAAAATCTACGAACCGGTACGAGGCTGCGCGCCATTCAGTTCTGTACAGAAAACTCAACGGCGCTTGCGCTTGCGCCGGTTTGTGAATTTTTTTCTTGTACTGTGGTGCCAAACGAACGCTTGTGCCGGTTCGGGATATTTTTTGGGTGCGCAAATCGTACTTGCTTTCTACACGAAGTGCCACTTCGTGGATTCTTCCTACGCTGGAGCAACATTTTCTACAAAACGACACCCTCGTTTGAAGCTTTACTGTGTTAAGATTTGAACTTAGTTTGAGTACGATTCTACATGGAAGGCGAGAGTAGATACTTGGCTTTCTATCTGTGGTTGAATCATACAGCTTAACTTCATAAAAAAGGCAATGAGCTGTTTGAAAAACAGATAAAATCTTTAATCGCGTTTTACTCGAAAAGGGATTTCGCGCATCTGCGGTCGCGGGTGCCACTTCGTGAATTCAGCGACGATTTTTCCTCGCTCGCTGCGCTGGCTCGTATTATATTTATACCTAGCCTTTGGGCAAGGCCTCGCGCGCTGCTTGTCTGCCAAGCAGGGTTTGAAAAATAGACTTAACAGTGTGAATTTATGGCAGTGATCAGTGGACCGAGCCGCGTCAGCGGCGAGGCCTTTGCTAACTTGCGGAGCTCATGCATATGCAGGAGGGTCCTGCATATACAGCAGCTAGCGACGATCGTGATCAATCGTAACTGTTTTAACCGCAGTGTGTTATATGGATTCGTTCATTAAATTACGGGGGGGAGATATTCAATGTACTAAATAATGAATAATATTTAGTTCAATTTTCAATAAAACAGATAGATCTATCAAAGAAAATAAATAATTTGATGACTAGCTGTATTTACTATTTTGCTAAATAAGTAGATCTATCGTAAAATTTTCCTCTCTCCTTTTTCATGTCAACCTACGCATAGTGGTTCGCGCTATCAGCTGGTCGATTGTTATTGTACAACACGTCGAACATTTGGCACATGTGAATAATAAATATTCATAAGTTCTCTCGAATTGTCTACTCTGATTGGTGTATCGGATTCGAACGGGCGGTTTGGGGGACTTTCTCGGTAAGCTACTTTGCATCTAATTATCTACCGATTCGGTAGCGGAAATATAATACAGAAAAAAAGAAATAAACTACAACAACCACTCAGGTTAGTAAAGGCCTTGGTGCTGACGAACCTCCGGCCACGGATCACAGTTGTCGTGCGATTAGTTTATGTATTCAGGCGCGTTTAGGGAAATAACAGCACCAAGTGCCTTGACTAAAGGCTAATTTATACCGGGCATGGTGGGCATGGTGGCTCAATTGATAGAGCGTCCGCCTCATGAACGGGAGGTCGTGGGTTCGATCCCCGACCGAGTCATACCAAAGACTTACAAAAATGGGACCTTCTGCCTTCTAGCCAGGCGCTCGGCATTTAAGAATGGAGAAGGGTAATAATAACATATTATGTTATGCAGGGTCTGCTGGATGATCACCTTATAGCTGAAGTGGCTACCCTGGGTAAATAAGAGTTATTATTATTATTATTATTATTATTATTATTATTATATTATATTTATACAGGATGTTTTCGGAAAGCAAACACATTCGGCTAGTGAGATGAACGCTATATAATCTAGATATATTTAGGCCAACCATGTATTTTGATGAAGAAATATTTTACTTCTACCAGAAAAAGTATATTTTTCCTAGCTCGCAGCGCTCGCTCGTATTATGTTCAGATGCAGGATGTTTTTGAAAAGCAAACATATTCGGCAAATGAGATGAACACAAATATATAATTAAGATATCTTTAGGCCCATTCATATATTTTGATGAAGAATTATCACTTCTACCATAAAAAAGAGTATGTATATTTTTCCTCGCTCGCTGCGCTCGCTAGTGTAATATTTAAATATAGGATGGTCTTAAAAGCAAATAAATTAGGTAGGAGATGTGGCCAAATATGTCAAAATAGGTACCTTGAAGGCCCATCGTGTAATCTGATGAAGAACTTTCACTCCTACCATGAAAAGGATTGTGTATTTTACCTCGCTCGCTACGCTCGCTCGTATAATATTCAGGTGCAAGATGGATTTGGGAAAGCAGACAAAGTTGGCAAGCCAGGCCCATCATGTATATTTATGAAGAATTATCACCCACCATAAAAAAAGAGTATATGTATTTGTCCTCGCTCGCTGCGCTCGCTCATATAATATTTAGATACAGGATAGTCTTTGAAAGCAAATTAATTAGATAAGAGAGGTGACCAAAATCAAAATAGATTTCTTAAAAGTCCATCATGCATTTTTGATGCAGAACTTTCACTTCTATCATGCAAAAGAGTACATATTTATTTTCCTCGCTCGCTACGCTCGTTCGTACAATATTCAGATACACCCCCCCCCCCCCCTTTAAAACTGTCTAGCGACGCCCCTGCTTCTTGGACTTTGTCCAATGTACAGACGTATAATTATTTAGGTTATCATTTTAGAGATGTGACGTTAATTTTCCATATGTAGCTGAGAAAGCGTGAAAAGAAAATTCCTAGCTCGTTCTGCAAGGACTGAAAGCAAGTGTAACGCTAGCCTTTAGCCAAGGCTCTTGGTGCTGTTATTTCCCTAAACGCGCCTGAATACATAGACAAATCGCATGACAACTGTGATTCGTGGCCGGAGGTTCGTCAGCACCAAGGCCTTTACTAACCTGAGTGGTTGTTGTAGTTTATTTATTTATTTTGTTCTGTATTACATTTCCGCTACCGAATCGGTAGATAATTAGATGCAAAGTAGCTTACCGAAAAAGCCGCCTAAACCGCCCGTTCGAATCCGATACACCAATCAGAGTAAACAATGCGAGAGAATTTATGAATATTTATTACCGAGAAAGCCGCCTAAACCGCCCGTTCGAATCCGATACACCAATCAGAGTAAACAATGCGAGAGAATTTATGAATATTTATTATTCACGTGTGCCTAACCGTACGTTCGACGTGTTGTACAATAACAATCGACCAGGTGATCGCGCGAACCACTATGCGTAGGTTGAAATTAAAAAGGAGAGAGCAAAAATTTTACGATAGATCTACTTATTTACCAAAATAGTGAATACAGCTAGTCATCAAATTCTTTACTTTTTTTAAAAAAACTATCAGTTTTATTGAAAATTTAACTAAATATTATTCATTATTTAGTACATTTGAAAATCTATCCCCCCATAATTTAATGAACGAATCCATATAACACACCGTGGTTAAAACAGTTACGATTGGTCACGATCGTCGCTAGCTGCTGTATATGCAAGACCCTCATGCATATGCATGAGCTCCGCAAGTTAGCAAAGGCCTCGCCGCTGACGCCGCTCGGTCCACTGATCACTGCCTTAAAATGCACACTGTTTATTTTATTTTTAAACCCTGCTTGGCAGACAAGCAGCGCGCGAGGCCTTGCCCAAAGGCTAGTGTAACGCAGGATTGTAGTACCATACAGATTGCAGGCTCTTCATGCATGCGAGGGACCGATCCTCCATCATGTCTTCCTCAAATGCATTTGTGAAATGTGTGCTTACGGAAGTTATTTGCCTATTTATACTACATGCAAACATTGTTCAATGTCGTGAGTTTAACTTTCATTATTTAATTCATAACTCTGAAGTTGTAATTATTTCATGGTGTATCCGACTTTCGTCTTTATCAATGCAAAGCTGGTATATGCACTTACAAACGGGGCGTCATATTCATTTGCCTAATTTTCAGGATGGGGGGGGGGGGCAAATGGAGATGAACCCGTGACGATTAGTATGATACCCATATATGTATGTATATATATATATATATATATATATACATTATATTATTCAATTTTTCCACATCGCTGGTTAATTGTTTGCTGTCCGAAACCACCCTGTTTCTAAATATTGCGAGCAAGCTAAGCGAGCGAGGACTGTTTTCTAGAGGCGAAGTATCATAAACCACAATATTTCTATATGTTCAGAGTAAAACTACAAAGCAGATATGATTACATTTCCAAGATTTAGTTCATGTTTGTATCAATTATATAGTATCAATTAATGAATGATAAAAAAAATTAATAAAACCCCCCCCCAAAAAAAAAAAACCAACAACCTAAAAAAAAACAAAAAAAAAACTAACTAACTAAAATCAGAACAGACAACTTAAATGTTCTCACAAGCTAGATTCAGGTATATGAATTTCTAGGAATGTTATCGTTATGAACTGTGATATTTGTGAAATATATGATCTATCTCTCTCTCTCTCTCTCTCTCTCTCTCGTTCTCCTTCCCTTCCTCAATTTCCTTCTATTTTCTCTCCCAAGATAGTGATTTGTAATGTGGTATTGATTAATATGACATTGTATGGTGTTTCTCATATTACATTTGATATTATTTTAGTTGTGTTAATGATAGCGTACATACGCACTTCTTATTAACCACTGAATTGAAAACAGAAGGCTGTATGATATAAATATTTTTTTTTTACTATTCCTGGCATTCCAGCACTTGCATTATCTATGTTTGTATTCTGTTTGTAGAGTAAATCAATTATACTACTACTACTACTATACTACTTCTAGTACCATGAGTACTACTAGTAGTAATAATGATAGGAATGAGAATAATAACGAGACATTTGAATTCGTCACATGACGAATTAGGTGGTCTGTCGGCATCTCTTAGGTTTCGACGTGGATCGTGATAAATTCGTTGATAAGACTTTTGATAAAATTTTTACGTCTCGATAGGAGACTAACGTCACAGAAATTGGATGATTTGATATCGCAGAATACTTAAAAGGTGATCCAAAGCTTTAATTCACCTTAACGAATCAGATTTTCTATAGGGTTGTACATAAACTACTGTGCACTGCATTGCAATTGTCATAACGTGCCAAAATCAGCAGTTTATTTCATTGACTGTGATTGTATATGTAATCATATAGTTAAAGAGGATAGTAATATAACATGTAAAAAGAAAGCATCGAAAAAGTCCTCCGGGACTCGAACCAGGGACCTTGAGCATGTGGGGCAAGTGCTTTGAAGGTATACCTGAATAACAGCTCATAGAGATAACACGTAGATTCAAAACGGAATTCTAATTTCAGGTTTTCCAGTGAAAATTTAGACATGTTTTCGAATTTGCTTTAAAAAAATATGATTGCATAAGATAGAGAATTTTCTCAGCTGTAACATACTTAAAGATGGGCGAAAATCAAGCAGAAATAAGGGAGCTGTTGATCAAAGAAGACGAGAATGTAGAATCGAGAATTACGTAAAGATCATGTCCCATAGAGAATACACGTAAAATGAGAAAAATTGACATTGTATCTTTAATCGTGAATTTAGACCATGATAACCTCATCAAAATGAGTAACAATGAATAAAATATTTGTAGAGAATTGTCTCAGCAATAACATATCGAAATCTCGGCGAAAATTGATGAATAATAAGCGAGATAGTCTCGGTTAAAGGCAAAAAATCTAACGTCAAAAATTCAAAATTGAAATTTTGAGTTAACATAAGAATAGGATGACCTCATAATATCGATAAGACAAATTTTTGTCATGAATTCACATCTACAACTCATAACCTTTCAGAATATGTAAAAAAAAAAAAGGGGGTATCCATGCATTTTCAGAAGCTATGGCAGATTTTAAAGGGACATGTTTTTGCGTGTTTTTACATTATTTTCAACATTGACGCGCGCACGGATTTTGAACTTTGACGCGCGCGTGCGACCTTATGGTTAGTTGAAATCAGTTCTAAATTGATGGAACTTGTTAAGAAAAGTGTCAGGAATGCAAATCAAGTGTAAAAACGGCGTTTTAACGATATTTAAGACCTGCGCGCGCGCATGACGCGCGCACGGACGCGGACGCGCAAATTTTTGAAATGCTTAAAATGGCCTGAAACGTGTGCAAAATGAATTTGAAGCGATTCTGAGCATTTTTAATTTTTGCGCGCGCGCTGACGCGCGCACGTACGCGAACGCGCGCGTCTGGCTATCTGAAATTTATTGGATTAAAATTAACTTTAATCATGCCAAATATGAATGAGAAATGACCATCCGTTATGAAGATATGACCCCAAGGTGATTTTCACGAAATGGCGCCTGGATGACGTCACGATGACCTGATCAACATGAAAATATATGGAACGGCGAGATCTGATTATGACTAATAACTGACCAAAATTTCATGGAATTTGAACCAGCAGATTCTGAGATTTCGAGAGCACAAAAAAGTGCTTGGAATAAAGAAAAATAAAAGAAAATTCTGACGAAATTAAGAGGTGATCTGTCAAAGATGACAGACCATAGTAATCAAACTCTCTAAAAACAAATTAGTTAATAGTGACTAGATTGTGGGTCAGCTGGGTGCAACTAATAGAGTTTTAAAAAGGTAATCCAAATTTAGATGATTGTTATTCCACGGTTATTTACTTAGAAATTGTGCATGCTAAACAAACAAACCCTGAACAAAATATCTATTCCAAAAGATATTACACCTGTCATGTCCCAGGTATTTCCCCAAATTTCGGTTCCTGATGTCCTTTTTTTGTATTATGCGTGTATTAATTAAAATTTTCCTTCTTGTACTTACTAGGGAGCTTTAGATTGGTGACGCGAGTCCTGTGACGCGGAATCTTGGCAAAAATGCTGTTATGCGCTTACACGAGGCAGCTGATTCCAGTCCATCCTGCGTCCTCCTATTATTCACCATGGTTCTGGGGCCCAAATTTTGCGACGAGAAACCCTTTTTTGCCACGAAGCTTTATGACGCAACAATAGACACCTTTGTGCGCGCGCGCTTTGTCTTATTAACTGCTACCGTTTTCACACCAAGGTACGGTCGCTGGGTACGGTCTCTGCGACCGTACCCAGCGACCGATGAAACCATGGTGTGAAAGCATTTCATCGTACTCAGCGAAGATCGTTTCCGGCCAAAATGATCGGTCGCTGAGTCCGACCTAATAGGTATTTCAGCGACCGATCGAGACCGATGCAAACTTGATGTGAAAGCACATCGCTCTCTACGACCGATCGAAATGCAATGACCCCAACATGCCCACACGCTATCTCTACTTCCGCTTCCGGCTAGGTCAGCTATGCTGCGACCGATCGCTCAGGTCCTGACCAAATTTTGACGGCGGTGTGGAAGCACGTCCGATCGGTCGCTGGGTACGGTCTCTGCGACCGTACCCAGCGACCGTACCTTGGTGTGAAAGCGGTATCAGTCTTCCCGAACACGACGCACAGAAAGAGGAGAACGTAAGAACCCTTTTACACCAAGTGGCCACGGCCTGTATCTAGATCCTTTCAAGTTGACAAAGCCTTTTTGATCCCCGCGCGCCCGGTTTGTAATTCTACAATATTGGCTTTATGACGTAATTGAAAAAGGAAGATGGTCCCGCATTTTGCCTCGGTCCGCGTTTACACCCAAACTGGGCGTGGCCGAGACTACCTCCAGAGCTGGTCCGAAATTGGCCCCGCATTTGACCCTGCATTTGATTTTTGAACTTTCACACCAAGCGCGGGCCGCGGCCCAAAGCTTGGTGTAAAAGGGGTCTAAGTCAACCTAGGAAGATTCTGCGTCACAGGACTCGCGTCGCCATTCTAAAGCTCGCTAACATTTATCAGGCAGTAACAGGCGTGAAATAATGTTCCTTCTGAATATGATTTCATTCAATGAATAAGCAATTACAAGAATCTCATTATATCACTTTGAAATGGTCTAGACATGCCGGGAAGCATACGATTGGTGAATGGTGGTGAACATTCTTGGCGTGGTCGAGTCGAAGTCTTCTACAATGGTCAGTGGGGAACCGTCTGCGATGATCGCTGGGATGACGATGACGCTCGTGTGGTATGCCGCCAGCTAGGCATTGCCACTGCCACCCCGACGGCCATGTCCAGTGCTTCCTATGGCCACGGATCTGGTGCCATCATCCTAGACGAAGTCCGCTGCACAGGGAACGAATCAAGACTTGAGAAATGCGTTCATGCGCAGTGGGGATATCATGACTGCACTCATGGGCAAGATGCCGGTGTAGAATGCGGTCAGTATTACAGTCAAAAGCGGATCCAGAGTTCTGACATAAAAAGGTTATCACCTAAAAAAGAAAGGGGGAGAAGGGAGGGATCAACTATCAACTTTGATTTTTGCACTAAAGGTATACCCCTTGGGTGTCAAAATCCGTGCAAATTCCAAGCTAGCAAGGCGACATTGGGCCAACACTGGGCCAATATCAGACGAAACATTGGCCCAGTATCAGTTTTTGATGTCGGATCAATGTTAAAATGTCTGTCGACCCAATATCAGTTTATGATATTAGACCAACATCAAACTGTAATGTTTGGCCTATGTACCATTGCAACATTGTCCCAACATAATTTAATGACGTTGGGCCAACGTTTAATGTCCGCCAATCCTACAGTGGCCCAACATCACAAACTAATGTTCGGCCAAAATCATTTCACTACATTGTCCCAACATCATTTAGTGACGTTGGGCTAACATTAAAATGTCCGTCGACCCAACGTCAGTTTGTGAGCGGTCCAACTTTGGCTCGAAGTCGTAGGTATGACGTTAAGCCACCATTGGCCCAACGTTGCACCAACTTTTGACCAACCATTCATTTCGACGTCATATGGATGTTGGCCCAACGTTTGACCAACCATTCCTTTCCACGTCATAACGACATTGGCCTAACGTTGGGCCAACGTAAATGTCTGATGCTGGTCCAACATCATTAAAAAGGGACATCAATTCTCGACGTTGGGGCGACGTTAAAATGTCCGCCAGCCCAACATTGGCCCAACGTTGTTTTCCGATGTTGGGCTGACGTCATTTACTGACGTCGGGCCAACGTGGAAGAGGGGAAAAAATATTAGTATGGCATACTGGTCATATCTCGCTTTTTGGTTATCCTATCCTAATCCTAATCCTATCCTATCCTATGACCCTATCCTATCCTATATCCTCCATTCCTAACCTACGTCCTATTCCTATCCACTGAACGTTTGTATCGATTTTTCTATATAAAGGGATGATATTGGTATACTTGATAAAAAGTGGTTGGAAATTACTAATTTAGTTTGCAGTCCAGTGGGAGATGAGGATGTGTTATAAAGGTGTCAGACCCATAAAAACTCCATACATGAACGATGACATATGGCGAGAGAAACGAAATGATAAAAGGGTTGTTCGAGTGGAAAAGAGAGTGTTAAAGCGAAGCCAGAGATAAAGTTGAGAGATAGATGAGAAGTGCTCTGGTGGATGAAGAAACGGAATAAAGGTTGTGAGGTGGATGAAAATTATGGAAGGGGGGGGGGGGGAGAATGAGGAACTATGATTTATTCTGAAATAGCCCAAGAGTATGATCAATTGGTTTGGGGGTGGGGGAATTTTCCAAAGAGTGTCTCGTTTTATTCCACTAAAATTTGCCGATAAGCGCTCGGTTTTTCAGGTGTTTCCTCCCCCCCCCCCTCCCGAAATAGAAGATTCCTGATGAGCAAAAAAAAAAAAAAAAAAAAAAAAAAGGGAGGATTTTTCAGCTGCTTTAAATTTACCAAAGTGATTAATCGACGTAAACAATAAAACTTCCCAAACTTGCCGGGGGATATTTTTTTTTATATCACAAACCTTTAATGTTGGTGTCAGAGTCCCCCCCCCCCCCCCCCCCCCATTGGCGCCTGAGCAATGATTTGATTTAATGGTAACCTTTCTATCGATTTCAGATGAAAATTTCATTCAAATAATGAACAGTTGTTTTTGTTGGTCACGTTAATGAGACATCTAATGAAATATCGGTGCCAGGTAAAAATGTCAGAGGTAAAAATGTCAGAGGTAAAAATGTCAGAGGTAAAAATGTCAGAGGTAAAAATGTCAGAGTTAAAATTGTCAGAGGTTGAAAATGTCAGAGGTAAAAATGTCAGAAGTAAAATGTCAGAGGTAAAATTGTCAGAGGTAAAAAATTAATATCAGAGGCATGCCAGATTTTGAAATGTTTAAGTGACATGTTTCAGGTACGAATACTGAATTATAGAAATAATGGGGAGTGGGATATATTCAAATATTTTCTGTAAAAATACTGTGTCTATACTTGTTGAATGCCCTTGTCTTGGCCATTTGGAAATAACGGTTATGGTGTTGGCGGGGTGAACGTTCTGGTATGCGCGTATTGCCCTCGTTTTCACCGCGGGGACGGGCATTGTAAAAACGATGGGAAAAAAAACTGGGTTGGTAACACGAGTAGCTGACCACACACATTCCACACGACTGCGCGATTTTAATATGTGCATTCCTCTTCATAAGCCCCCCCCCCCCCCCCCACACCCCACTCCAATAAAGCGTGGTATACTTGAACGAATGCTTCAATATTATTGTCCTTATACGTAAGGAAGAATAACTTCTTCTTAAGAATAAGAAGTAAGCGAGATTGAATCGTTAATTCGATCTATTTCTCGACCTTTTGTATTATTTCATCCGATACTATGCGGAATTTACAACTTTTAAAAAGAATTTTTCAATCAAGCGTGGTATACCGGACCGAATGCTTCAATATTATTGTCCTTATACATCAGGAAGAATAGGAAGTAAGCGAAATTGAATCTTTAATTCGATCTATTTCTCGACCTTTTGTATTATTTCATCCGATACGCTGCGGAATTTACAACTTTTAAAAAGAATTATTCAATTAAGCGTGGTATACGTGAACGAATGCTTTAATATTACTGTCCTTATACATAAGGAAGAATAGGAAGTAAGCGAAATTGAATCGTTAATTCGATCTTTTTCTCGACCTTTTGTATTATTTCATCGGATATGCTGCGGAATTAACAACTTTTAAAGAGAATTATTCAGTTAGATAATTGTGTTAGCATATATGCAAAACATCACACGTGGATATCCCTTCTTACGTTCATCTACCATTCTGTCATTCCACTTAAGATCTTAAATCATTTAAATATAATCCTGTAACTTAATTAATCTCACAAAGAAAATAATGAACATCATCCCATGCTACATTTCTTACCCAAAACGCGCGATTTACTTATCGCTTGTTGAAATTGTCATAAATATGTTTCACAGTGCAATCGTGTCAAGCGGCCAAATCTTAAAAACAGAGAGGGAACTGGGCATTCGTTTGAAGTCAGCTTAACAAGTGCTCGGAAGATCAAAACACTGTTGGGCAATGCGCACATACCGAGATGTTCTCCAAAACAAGATTGGTCTCATTAGGTGGTTGAATGGGGCAGCATTATCACTTTCAGATCAAATGAGTAAGACAGGAAGGCCAGTCGAAATGACTGAACATACACACTTTTACAGAGAGCAGTATTGTGATCGCTCCATTTATACAGTATGATTTTTTTTTATTTTAATATCTCGTGCTCTTCCTAATTTCAAATTCAATATTCTTACCTGTAACACGTTCACTTCGGCATTTTCAGAGCTGACATTTTTATCTCTGACATTTTACGTCTGACATATTTAACTCTGACATTCTTTTCCTTTGACAATTTTACCTGACATTTTCACCTCTGACATTTTTACCTCTGACATTTTTTTCCTCTGATATTTTTACCTCTGACATTTTTACCTCTGACATGTTTTTTCTCTGACATTTTTACCTCTGACATTTTTACCTCTGACATTTTCCCTCTGACATTTTTACCTCTGACATTTTTTCCTCTGATATTTTTACCTCTGACATTTTTACCTCTGACATGTTTTTTCTCTGACATTTTTACCTCTGACATTTTTACCTCTGACATTTTTCCTCTGACATTTTTACCTCTGACATTTTTACCTCTGATATTTTTTTCCTCTGACATTTTTACACCGAACCGAAATATCGAGATCCGATATCGTTGCACAGGGGCGGCGCTATGATTTTTCAAGTGATAGAAAAGAAGAGAAAAAGAAGATATAAGAGGAAAATGTAGGAGGAAGAAGAAAAATAGGATGGAAAGAGAGAGGCCTGGCGCTTGCAACTATATAAATACCCTTTTTGTTAATTCAAAAACCTCAATAAATTGACCTATGGGTCATATTGCCCCCTCCCCCCCCCCCCCCCCCCCCCCCCCCATCAAAATACCCTGCCGCCACCCCGTCGTTGCCTCAAATTTGGTCTACATGCAGCAGCGCTAGCCCAGCGCTGGGACCGACCGTATCGTCGATCGACCTGCCTCTGGCATGCTGGAGACGAGAGGTCTAGTCTAGACCATAGGTCTCAACGCGCGTAGGCTAGGCTATGACCTAAATCTTGTCACCATGAATCCCTCGTGAATCTCTGTCGAGTGTTGATAAATTAGTTTTCAAACTTAAGAAGTTAAGAAAAAACACCTGTAGGATGAAGTAATTGTAGTCTATTTGGCCTACGTGAAAAATCTTATATTTCCCACTGCTTCAATGCTTCGAATGTGGCCTACAACGTGGTCTAACGTATAACGAAGACTTTTATATCTGTACTGTTTTACATATCGATCCATATTAATTGTTTTCGCATAATTTGCATATCATGCCGGTAGCATGTTGCTAATTTCATTTTGTCAGATTTTACAGATCTTTCTTTTTAAATGAATAATTAACGTCAATGGTACAATTTTGGGACAATTTAATATTTCAAATAAACAAAATAGTTAAGTATTACTTAATAAATGGCGTATTACCTCCTTAAACATAACATCTTTGAAAATCATTATAACAACAATTATACATATAGCGTGTGCAATCGCAAATCCTCAAAAATCGCCGGCCAATAGACAGTATCTGCATTTAGGCCTACTGCATTTTAGTGTTCGTAGAATTTGTGATTCCATCAAGTCTAGTCATGGGTGGAAGATAGAAATCAGATATATTGTGTAAAACTGGTAGATTTTTCTTTAGATGTGCAAGCATGTGAGTGGCTTCACTTTGTTTTCAAGATATTGGGCTGATGAGATGAAAGTTTGCTACTGCGAAGTTAACTGGACGTCCCGTCAGAAGTGAGAAGACAATTCTGGAGTTATCGTATTTTGGCGTCATATTGGATGAATGTAGACATTCTGAATAATATTTTCCCGTGGATTTCTTTTGTATCTCCATGATATCTTTCGAAGGAATTCTTTATGAGGTGAGCAAAATATGAATTCCATGATATTAAAGTTGCTATATTTCCTCACTCGCGTTGTGCGTTGCTGAGCAATTCTGTGATAATAAAATTTGCAATAGCCTGAAATCTTATCGAGTACAGCACGCGCGGATTTTGCGCGTGCGTTTTTAGGGGCTTATTTTGCACATGGCCTATGGGAGTGAAACAGCCGTGTGTTTCCGGTATTTTCAAAACTATGATACTCGGCGAGATGGATATAAGAAAGGCGATTGCCAATTTGATTTTTTATCCTGTTCTCTATTTGTTTCTTATTAAAAAAAGAAATCTTCTTTTTTTATATAGATCCCTGTCCATCTGGGAGTCTTTGGCTTGGCAATGCTACTTGTTTCAAAGTTTTCAATGACAATAAGACTTGGTCACAAGCAAGAACAGCCTGTCACTCCGGTTCTCCACCGGGCGAACTAGCCAAGATCACCAACAACGAGACGCAGGAATTCTTTATGGAGCACGTCGAGAAAGCTGCCTCTGGAAGGCAAACCTGGATTGGAGGGCAATTTACATACCCCTGGTATTGGGATATCTGTAAGTCATGCGAACTTTCTGCAGCTTCTTGCAAATTCTGAAGACCAAAAGTATGAAATACACTAGATTCAAGGGGGAAAAAAAACAAGCTTGATATGATTAATCGCAACACTCAAACGGTAAGAGATTATGCCTATACCAACATTAATCTAACCGGAAGTTGAGGGCTAGGTTACCATGGTTACATCAATCCTCTGAAGTCATGGTCATAAATTGAATCACTATGGAATCAGAGGACAGGCCTTGGAGTGGTTCAGGAATTACCTTACTAATAGTATTTTGTTATTTGTATAATTTATTGACAGCTTTTCCTCAACCCTAGGTGATATATCGTGTGTGGTACCTCAGTGCTTCATATTAGGCCCGCTTTTATTCACATTGTATGTTAATGACTTTTACCTTTCCTCCAGACAGCTATCTTTTATACTCTTTGCTGATGATTCAAACTTATTTTATACCCATCAGGATCCACATGAGCTCACATAAATCATTAATACTGAATTTAAAAATGTATCAAACTGGATTGCAGCCAATAAGCTTTCATTAAACCTTGACAAAATCCACTTTATGATATTTAGCAATAGCATTACTGAACCCCCTGAACCTATAATTTTAAATGACCAGGTTACTAACACCAGATTCTTTGGTGTTATAATTGATGACCGTTTATCCTGGAAACCTCAACTTACCCTGTTATATAAAAAGTTATCACGTAATATCGGTGTCATTAACAAAATTAAACATTTCTTCCCCCAGTCCATTCTACATTTATTATACTGCACTCTCGTCCAATCTCTTTTGAATTATGGTATACTCGCATGGGGTCACTCTAACAGACAATATCTCAATGAAGTTTTAGTTTTACAAAAAAGACTGATCAGAATCATTTGCAATAAAAGCTATCGTTCTCACACTAGCGCTCTATTTTTAAATAATAAAGTCTTAAAAATAGATGAACTATACTTGTACAACCTTGGATGCTTTATGTACCACTTGGAAAAAAAATCAATTACCGGAACATTTATTACAGATATTCTCAAGAAACAATCAAGTTCACAATTATCCTACGAGACAATGTAATATGTTACATATCCCACTGACCAGAACACTTACTACTCAAAAGACATTTATATACACAGGACCACAGTTGTGGAACTCTTTGAATAATACCATTAAAGCAGCCCCAACTATTTTTTTCATTCAAACGTAAACTTAAAATGTTCTTTTTAGATAGATATAACTGTTAATTGTCAGCACGAATAGAAAGCATAATTATTCAACATAAACTTGTTAATGAAAATAACACTGTAATAAGATCTAAAGCTTTGCAAAAGTAATCGTGATGTCAAATTCCCCGTCCTCCATCCCTCATCTTCACCATTTTCATCCTTCATCTACATCCCTTTATTTCTCTCCCTTTCTCTCTCTCTGAATTCATTCTTTTTTTTTTCATTCTTTTGTTTTTGTATTTTACATGTATCAACTAATGTAAGTCATATTACTCCTTCTTTTCTGTGGT
This sequence comes from Echinometra lucunter, assembly GCA_029962745.1. NCBI lineage: Eukaryota > Metazoa > Echinodermata > Echinoidea > Camarodonta > Echinometridae > Echinometra > Echinometra lucunter. Next base: position 783,087 of record JAPZVO010000022.1, on the reverse strand, counting down.
CGGGGCCGGGGGGGGGGGTGGAATAACATATAAGCACATATACGTTCGTATTACATTATTGTTGTATTATTTTTGTAAGCCAGATAGGGGTCTATACAATACAAGCTTTGCTTCTTTAAATAGACTCCTCCACTGATTTACTTTTTTAAACTTAACTTAATGCTTACAAACAGTAAAATGTATTATTTTTCATATGCAAATTTATTTCAAATATTGTTATTCCAAGAATAAGAATATATGTTTATTTAATTGTGTTACTTACATTATGTGGAAATAAAAGAAACTTCAAATTTCAAACTTCATCAGAGGTTTCAATTTCATAGGACCGCAACACGTTCCTTTATCCAGTCTTCCTAGTTGAGTTACAGATTATTAGAGCAATTCCTCTTTGTGACCCTTTGAGCATGGAATTTTGTCCATATTTGGATCACACACAAAATGTCATACAAGACTTGCCTTCGAAAAAAGTTCATTTCGGACAAAACACTGCTCTAATGCTATAGACCACTGTAAATGCAATGATAAACTCTATTGCAGGCCTAGAAACAAAAATGTCAGCAGCAGAAAAAGAAAATCAAAATGGTCTTGAAATTTTAAAGTGGTCATATTAAGTATTTTATTACAGGCACTACTGGCTCAAAACCAGAGCAATTACAAAGTCAGAAAAGTGAAAAAAATAAAGTTTCCGCGAAAGGTTTTATTTTGATACTAATGCAAAAGGCATATATTCAAGCGTGTATTTGGGTAATAGGAGCATATGAAACCTCTTCATTGGATTGCTGTGTCAATTTTCATGAAGTGATGTAAATATTCCCATGTAACTTACGTTACCCCTGTCATCATATTTCAAAGACTTCTAAATTGGTGACTGTAGCTTTAACTTGCTTGATAATGAGTTTGAATTGGGTTTCTTTTTCCAATGCAATGTTTGTAAATGTTGCCTGTGAGGTATAGTGTTTCAATCGGTGTGTACGTGATATAGAACTGAAATGTCACTTTTTACAAAAATAAACTTCAACAATGTGCTCCCATATTTTTCAGGACATTCAACGTCTGATAAATGCTCAGGAGATGTTTTTCATGTTTACAATTACTACGATGCCCTAAATTCTTGAGTAACATTTGTGATCCACGTGAGACTTTGAGCCCAAAGTTATGTGCGATGGATTACTTGTAACGTAAGTTTCACATACGGTAACGTAAGTTACACGGGTCATTCTAAAACATGAACGAATGTATTTTCACAAAGTAGTGTCTTGGCAAATTTGTGTAAATCATACCAAGAACTCGTAAAAGATTTGTGAGATGATACAAGGTCAAAACTAAAGTTCATATTTCTTATAACGCTACATTACTGTGGGATTTGTTCCCGGGTTTGTTCCTGGAGTTATCGACGTAAGTTTATAGTAAAATTTATGATGATTTGGGGAATTTTAAGACAAATGGAAACACTTTGGGAATTTTTCTTATGTTATCAAGATAATTCAACTTGAAAACTGCTGTTTTCTTCCTAAAAGGGTTTTTAAAAATGCGTTCTTGGAATCTTTAGTGCGATAAGAGATGGGTAACGTAAGTTTCTCTAACTTTATTGTTAAGTAGTGTTCTCGGTATCTCAGTCTGGCATTTTTCATCTTCATGCCGGGTCTGATATTACCCACTGGTAACAAGGAGTCCGTAGAATAAAGCAGTTGTGTGGCAGAGTAGTAAATCAAGGAAATCGTTAATATACAAACAACAACAGACATGACAGAAGTACTAGTATTCATAAATGCAAAACCAATAATGCAGTGTGACCAAACTCCTGTGGCCGTATGCGTTCATCAGAATTAATTCCCCCATCTTCCTCATTCCCTCATCTTCACCACCCATCATTTTCCTTATCCTCCCATCTTCCTCAATGTCCATCTTTCTCACCCTCTTTCCCTTCCCCTCCCCGATCCCCTCACCTCGTCACAAATGAAATAAAGTATGCATCATTGTACCCTATCACAAATATATTACCTTTGAATATAATGAGTAGTTTGAAGGAATTGTTCTCAAACGTGAACAATAGACGCTTTTCATGATAAACATCAACAATATTTGAAATTTCATTTTGAGCTCTAACGCCTTTGGACACAGACTCAAGTAATGTAGAGCAATAAAAGTTCCTCATAAATTATATAAGATTATTACGATGCTCCACAGCTGGCTAACGTATGAAGTCCTCTTCAAAACAAAAAAAAAACAACAACAAAAAAGACACGTTAGGCCTTAGCCTAAAATAACATCGAAAAGGGCTGCAACTTTAAAGGATCAGAGTGATATTCATATCAACCTTATCAGTTTTGACATTAATTGTTATTTTGGTGCTAATTACCCTGACAAATTAACAAGATATTTGGTTTACCCCTTTTTATACAAATGAGAAATCCTTGAAGGCATTTTCAATTTATGATCCTTTTGATTTAAAAAATAGTCTGAAGAGGTCTTTTAAGATGTTATTTACTTGGATAGAGGCGGGGCTTTCTGGTGGGCCATTTGAAACTGTTCGACAGATGAGACCCCAAAGATATATGACAACAGTCTTCTTTGTTGATTTTGATGACTCTAACCGATCGGTAAAAAAAAACAAAAACAAAAACACACACCCATTATAGCAGCCATTCAGTTTTCAGTCACATATGCTGGAAAAAATTGCTTCCTTTTCAGCTTGCATGGTCAAGTTTTTAGAAGCCCCTTGGATTTCTGATCCAGAAAGGCTTTTCATCCACCCACATCGTTAGTGATTATTGCTTTACAAGCCTCCAAACAGTTCTCTGACAATAATACTTTTTAAAAATCAAACCATATAATATGAAAACAACTATATGAAACTTACGTTACCAACACCTGAAACCTACTTTACTACACCATAATGAAAAACTGACAATATTTAGAGACTAAAATTGTTTGCTGATCAAAATTCTGAAAAGGGTATCTTTGCTTAAAGTTACTCCCGTCCAAATAGGAAAATGAGAGACATTGAATTATTGAATTTTATAATCGAATTTTATTATTTTTTTGTTGAAAAATCTTGTGCATCATTGCTGACAATTAAATAATTTCAAAGTCAAGATAACAATCACGCTCAGACGTCCTTTAGGTTATGATGAATTTTTTAAACTTACGTTACCAGAATTTGAAACTTACGTTACACAAATGAATAGGTTTATTTCTCGTGTAAAATAATATTTTACACGAGAAATAAACCTATTTATCCTGCATGCATATTATGCATGCAGGATAAAGTAATGACTGAATCTTTTCGAGGGGATTATTGACTGAATTAACATACATAACTCAAGCAATTAGTATATTGCAATGAAATAACAAATCTCATTTTTTTGCAAATATATACTATTATAGAATTTTCTAAGAGAGGTCTTGTGCATGTACCGGTACTTTGCATGCAACCATTATAATGAAAGTAGTCTCTGGAGTTCTCCCTGGACCATTCGCAGATGGAGCAAACACAAATTGTGTCTATTAAGATGGTAATAAGTGATTAATCCAGGTATGATTTTAATGAGGGTAACGTATGTTACATCACGTATGTTACAACGGAGGTATGAATCCCCCCCCCCCCGATGAATCCTTTCATTTAGCAGTATTGGATTTAGTTTAAATATCCCTAGGTCATGACTTCAACTCTATTCCTCTCAACTCTACAACCATGATTCCATCCCTTTAGATTTGTCTTTTTAAGAAATTGTGGTAACTTATGTTGCAACTCTTATCTCTACCTTTTGCTCCATCTCTCCTTTCCAGTTTATCAGTGGAAAGCTTTTTAATATGAATGCTACCCTCTTTGGACGTGTACGTATCAGAAAAACGATGATATCATGCAATCTGACACTGTAAGGAATAGGTTAGTGTCCAGTATGAAAGTGTAACGTATGTTTCAGTAGATCTGGCGACACATTTTTAATATTTCTAAATAAAGGATAACTTTCACGTTTTTATCATGTTTGCATGGAACCTGGCGCCGCTTTGATGAATTTTTCATCTTGCTTCTTCTGCGTGCTCATACTTTTGTAAAAAGGTGGAAAAAAACCCACCAAAAAGTTGCTGACGACATGCAGTTTTAAGCTTGTCGCCCAAACTTAACCCTGTATCACTTACTTTTTAGTTTAAATGATTATAGATTTTATTCATATGTCCCTTAGCATCATATAAAAGTACAACAACATTTTAGAAAAGCTTAATCTCTTCACTGGGAGGGCTGGAACACTGGCGACACGATTTTTGGCCCATTGCGCAGAAATAGTGGTTTTGACCCTACTGACCATGCTGACACCCACTTAAAGTGATACACAATGGTAATTTCTTTTTTTTGGATATATGATCGAGGATAGAATTCTAAGAAGAATAACATTAAAGATTTGATGATTTTCAATCGAAATCAGTGCATTTTGGCTAATTTTCTCATAAAAAGTCAAGAGTTGACAAAAAAATTTGAGTTTGAGGTATGACGTCAAAGTGGGTACCCAGTTTCGCGCATTGTAGTTGTGCTACGCGCTAGACTGTACAATATAATATTATACCTTGCGCGCATTTTGCTAGAATTGCGCGACAAGGTACCCACTTTGACGTCAAAGTGGGTACCAAGTTAAAATGGGTCACAGATGAGGGGTCAAAAATATCCTGAAATCTTACCACATTTGGGGGGTTTCCTTGGCAACACGACTTAAAAAAAAATTTAGGCAGATGATTTTCAGCTAATAAAATCATGCTCTTTTAAATGAACTAACATTGTTTCAGCATTGGGTACCTCCTTTAAAGCTTCAGGTTACAAGATCAGCATACATGTAGTTGCTGATCTTATTCCCGACCTTCAAACGACTAGGAACTCTGAGATGGTCTGTAGTTTGCCAGAAGAGTCAACCACAATACTGTATAATTAACAGCGACTAAATATTTCAGTGAAGACTTGCATTTTTCTTTGAAATTCGCGAATGTTCAATAAAATCTTTGCTTTAATGTGCGTTTAACATCATTTTATAATAATATAGGGGAAACTAGGATCATAGACTTTTTCTGGGCGCAGGGAGAGCCTAATGAGAACTCAACTGAAACATGTATACTGATGGAACACTCGCCACTGACACGAAATACCTGGAAAGAGGAAATCTGTACCAACTCCGTGACTAATGGGATATCGAACCATTTCATCTGTGAAACCTGTGAGAATATATTGTTTTAAAATCATTACGATGTGTATCACTGTTTCTAACATTGTAATTTTTTTTCTCAAGATATATACCACTCAAACCTTTTTATTTTTTCAGTTTAAAGTTTTATCACACAGCGTAGACTTTCTAACCATGACCATATTTCCACTGAAGTAAGGTTGAAAGCATTCGATTTAAGTATTTTTTCAGAAAACTCTGAGAATCTCTTAAGAATATGAAAGTTTGAAATGAAATGAAAGAACCTTGGTCGAGAGAGACAAATGAGGAGAAGATAAAAAAAAACTTGCGTATAAAAGTGGGATCTCTCGTATTAGAGTAAAGAACCTTCACAAATATACCGCAGTGCCCTCAGCCAGGGGCGGCGCCAGGGTATTTTTTAATGGGGGAGGGGTAAGATGATAGGTGAATTTATTGACGTTTTAAATGAACAAATAGGGGTAGTATATAGTTGCAATCCCCAGGCCTCTCTTTTCCTACCCTCTTCTTTTTTTTACTCTTCCTCTCTTTTTTCTTCTTTTCCCCCTCTTTTTTTCTTATTTTTATCACGTGAAAAATCATAGGGGCATTCGCCCCCTTCTCCCCCCCCCCCCCGTAGCGCGCCCCTGCCCTCAGCATTCATGATGAAAGAGTTCATGCATCTCACTTTCCTCCAGATGGTGCCTGCTCTGGAGCATCTGAAAGCTTTCCCAGCAGCCGGAGCCACACCTACATGGGTAGCTGCTTTATTCTTGTCTCTGTTGAGAAGACCTGGCAAGAATCGAAGCAAGCGTGTCTCATTAACGACGGGCGACTAGCTCATGTCGACGGTGTCGATAAGCAAGTGTTTCTTTCGACGATGGTACATGGCTACTCTGGTAACTGGTGGATTGGCGGTTACAGAAACAACTCTGCACCCAGAGAATGGCTGTGGAATGACGGTAAATGACACCGAGCATGTTAATGATCTTAATTGAATATGTAACAAGTTATAAGTGACTTAAGTCCTGCCATGCATTTCGTTAGTTTGAGTTCACGACCTCTTCATACAAATCCATCTCGTTTGCATTAAGCCAGTCAAATCATCCCATTTTTGTGGTTCTACTATTTTAAAGTTTATAGTCAGATTGGTCATTTGGTGTGAATGGTTGGAAATACTGGAAAAAACCGGGAAATACCTGCGCAGTATATCCGAAAGTGTAGTATAACCACACGTTGTGTGCCCAGACAGGTTGGCATGTATGTCATGAATCTTTTAAGAGTTATGTTAGACAATATCATAAGTCACAAATGATCATCATGGTTATCTCTATTTGAGGCACTACTACCATGACTACATTCAAATATATTATGTTACATTCATAATTAAAATTGAAACCCAATCCTACCCCCAAACAGGACACCGAACAAATTTGCAGCTTTACAGTAGACAGCGTAGACTGTCTTAATGGTAATTTACAGTAGTCTTATCACGAAAAATTACCTTTCCAGTTTTAGGAGGCTAATCTTCGTCTTTTCTCAATGTCATATATGCATTTTGTTGCAGTTTACCGATGAAAGTATTTGTTTTTTTGTAGTATTTCCCAGTATTTCCCATTTGTTTCCAAGCTATTGCCGTAACACTGAACGAAAGCCATAGCATATTCATTCATGATCTGAAACATTTAGTAATGATCCTTAACATAAAGACGTTATTTTTTCTTTGCTCTAGGTGTTATATGTATGTTTTGGCACAATTTACCAATGAAAAATATTCTTTATTAACTGTTTCAGAGTATTCACCGACCATTGTTTTATCACATACAGCCCGGAACCCTATATCCATGCAACATGTAAAGGAGATGATCCTCTACCACGAATATATTACCTTTTCTTTTGTTCTATTGAATAAGCAAGCCTTATTCTCAATAACATGAAAACTTTGAGACAATTTACTGATGAAAATATTCTTTCTGGCGTAGTTCTCAGTATTTCTGAGTATTTCTAAGTTTTGTCAAATTTACTGGGCGCTAATTTTACCGCCCGGTATCTCCCAACCCGGTTTACGGTCAAACAGTTTTTTTGTGCTTCTCTGGTGTTGTTTATTCACAGGGAGTCAAATATTATATCCATTATGGGGACAAGGCGAGCCAAATGGCCCAACATTTGAACACTGCATCGATGTAAAACACTACCCTCTATATGGAGTTGAATACTTGTGGAACGATGAATCTTGTGGCTATGGCGTTACGTACACTTGCCAGTATTGTGAGTATTTAAAGGGGAATCATATGAAACCCCGAGGGAATATCCATTTTAATAAAAAAAAAAAAAGAGAGGATAGAGAGCAGCAATTTTTAAAAGTTCGCTCAAAATCGGTTATGAAATGAGGAAGTTATGAAAGTTTGAAAAGTCTCAATTAGTAGTTAGTTTCTATGGCGATCCTCATATTAGCAATGTTGCTTCAAAATGACAAGTTTAGAAGGCAACTCTCAGTATGTTTTGTACACAAAATTTCATATTTTCTCAATCCTGTCAATTATCTGTAGATGCTGCTTGTCTCTTTGTAAACTCAACATTATGTTGTGTCAAATACATTTTCCCATGATATATCTTGAGCTAAGTAGGAGACAAGCAGCATCTTGTCTACCAGGGTCTACCCCCAAATCTCAAATTATCAGAAATGTCTGATATCGTAAACCATCTTCATCCCTAGTTTCTATTTGGCTTACGATTAGCGTACGGAGTCCGTAATCTGCCCGTATCCCCCTGTCCGTGCGGCCTCCGTGAGGAGGTAGGAGGTGACCGTAAGATTTTCGTACAGATTCACAGGCTCTGCAGTCTCTTGTTTGTTTCGGGAGGATTTATTTCAAAAATGGTAAGCCCATAGCCCGTGTCGTAGGCTAGGTGACATTGCGCAATTCACACATGGGCATCGCACGGAAGCCTCGAGCTGATCCTGCAGCAGCAAACGTGCGATTTTTTTATGTGGACTCGGACGCTCAAAAACGGCACGGCGGCTGCACGGTCACCGTGGTGGTGGTGGTGAATTGGGTTTTTACAGACGTGTATCAATCAATTCTGATTTTTTACGTCTGGGACCGACCTTTAACGTCACCATCCGAAAGACGTGGCAAATGTAGATTCATGTCTTGCCAAAGGACATTAGTGCCGCTGAAGGGATTCGAACCACGGACCTTGGGGTTCAAATTCCGGAGACTTATCCACTGAGCCACAACACCTCTACCGTGCTTCTTCGCGCAGCCTCTGCTCGGGCCTCGTTATGACATTTAGATTATGTTTAGGCTAGGCTCTTTCTTTTTGTGATTTTTTCCCCTAATGGACCGCAGTCTTTCAGATTTACCTTAGTCATTTTTGTCATTACATTTATATTTCATGTCTGATTGGAAACTATTTTCAAAGTGTATTTTCAGGAACCCAAAATGTATTTTCAGGAACCCATATGTTTCTCTCTCTTTCACGCTCTCTCTCTCCCTATCTCTCTCCCCGCCCTTTTACTTTTTCCCCTCCTCGCTTTCTTCGTCACTTTCTTTCGATTCTCGGTTTCTTTCCCTACCCCTCTCTCCTCCACCTAGCTACCTCTTCTTATTTCTCATATTGGTAAATTTATAATATGTTGTTAACTTTTGCAGGGTATACATGCCGTGACTCGATCTCGTTTCATCTTCTTTCCTTCCTATGCTTCTTTCTCTCCTTCCCTTCTACCCTCTCTTTTTGTTTCACCGCTCTCGTATCTCTTTCCCTTCCCTCCTTCCATTCTCTCTCCTGTTATTTCTTACCTTCCATGCTTATCCTCTTTCCAATTTTCTTTCCTTTTCAACTCTTCGCTCAAACATCTGTGCCTAACATATTTCCATGACTGTTTGATAGCAATATTTTTAAGGTACCTTCTTGGTTTGTTTTTTGAGAGATTTTTGTTTTTGTGAACATTCGTTGCTTAATTTTTTAATTGATTATTGTTGTTGACTGTTAATAACTTTATAAAATGAAGGATTTCAGCTTTCGAGTTGCGTTTTCTTTTATTTTGAATAAACGAACAAATCAGTCAATCAGTCAATCAATCAACACAAAAAATATGAGAAAGCTCACAAGTTATCTTTTACCTTTACTAGAATTGAACCTATTCTTCCAACTGTAACATACCTTATGTTATTGGACACCTCCGATTCTTAGATGATTTCATCAACACTGAACCACCCAAATCATCTGTATCAAATGAAACCAACGTCCAATATGTCCGATTGCTCGAAGGAGAATCGTTCACCGAGGGTCGAGTGGAGATCTTCTACGAGGGAGAATGGGGAACCGTTTGCGATGGATCCTGGGATAGTCTTGACGCGCAGGTTGTCTGTCGCCAACTTGGTTTCTCGTTCACTGGAGCACGTGCTGTTGGTAAAGCTTTCTTCGGGAAGGGCTCGGGACCTATTCTGCTGGACCACGTTAACTGCACCAGTACTGAATCGAGTTTGGATCTCTGCCAGTCGGCTGGATGGTACAACCACGACTGCACGCACGTAGATGATGCTGGCGTAATTTGTGGTACGTAACTATTTTTTTTTCTCTGACGATCACGCATTAGTACAGAATCAGTTGTTCTTTTGAAATCCATGGTAATCTCGATACAGAAATTATCAGATTATAGTTCAGGAAGCCGATGATAAAGACAGGCGACGAATCAGGAAAACTCTCTATCATCTGTGTCTTTGCTGGTACATTCCCCTCCCATTCATTGCCAATTCATGCTGCCTTCTATTTATCTCCATCTCTGACAGAGATAACAGTCTTACAATCACCATCTAATCGGCTTCCTCTGCATATTCCGTCTTGATTTTACCAGTCCTTATTTCTATTTTCTTATGCTTTCTCTTCACATTCACTTAATGTGATTAATGGCAAAACTTATTCTTGCTCTGTTTCTTCAGCTCTTTCCCATAATAATCTATGATACAGATGAAGGTCTTTTCCAAAGACATCTTATATCTTTATCCAACAGGTCCTTTACAGACTGGGTGATTCAAGATGACATATCAACACACAGAAATCTTCTCCCATTTCCGTACCTGTTTGTATTCAGATCAGATTCTGTTCCCGGTACTGAGCGAGTTGCTAATGTGTTTGTTACAATTCTCTCCATTTCGTCTACTTATAAGGCTTAGGTTTTTCTTACATCCAGACAGATAACCCTTTTTATACAGAGGGAGTGACAAGAGAGGTTTTGTGCATTTCACCAACAGAGACTGCACTTACCTTTGACGTGACCAGGCGCGGTTCTAATGGTGGCTTGGAGGATTGTAATGTATATTGTCCAAAATTGCAAAGCCCCCCCCCCCCCCCCCCCGTTGAACCGTGCCTGCACTCCACAGGTACTGACCCTTACTAGAACCAATGTTCCTTCACGCTCGTCATCATGGTCAACTAGAATACTAGTGACTTTACATGCTTGTATCACATGTCACTTTGTATGGAGGGGTCCAGAAGTATTTTCCAATACAGATGAAAAGAAAGTCATCCATCCAGATGGTGATGTTTGGACTGCGTATACACATTACTTGGTGTCATGGCCGTTTCGTCCCCCGGCCGGAAGGAGGGTGAAGTACATCAGGTTAGGGATGCGGTCCACAATTATGGCATACGGAATGGTCGTCGAAGATGAAGGCAATCCTCTGCTACTCTGCGCTGTGTGCAGTTCAAAGGGGCTACATTTTGTTCTCGCCAGTTTTGTGTTGGTAAGTGGTAGACTCTCACCGTAATGTTATGTCTATTTTGACTTCCATTTTTATCTCTTTTTTTTTGGGGGGGGGGGGTAATCTTAAGAATCGATCTTTCTGGATCGACGGCAGTGTTGTCAAATTAGAATCAGTACACGCTGAAACAAAAGAAAAAGGCCTAAAACAGAAAACAAAAAACAAAACAAAGAAAAGAAACAAGAAAAAATAACCCGAGACATGAGAGTTCAGGAGGGGACACAGAAACTTTAGAAAAATAGCTGGTAGCATCGATATCCAATCTTCAATCTCATGAAGTGTCGTCCTGGGACGCATCCGGAAATTGTAGATTGCTTAAGGATTTTCAAGTGTCTGAAGACTAGTATTTAATTACTAGCTTCGGCCTAGACCGAAAATTCTGTCTCTAGTTCGTTACCCTCTCATTTGGGTAGGGTCGGCTCTCACTTACAAACAGAAGCCGGCCATAGGCTTTGTGGTGCGAAACCGACTACGCACCGTTTCGTATGAGCAAAGTTGCTAGAATTTCCTTCTTTTTTTTTAACCATGCACTATTAAATGATTAGGCCTAGGCTCTAATCATTAAAGAATAAGTTCCAACTTACCAGTTTGACTGTATAATCCGTTGTATGCTCCTTTCCCAGGTAATTTCAGGGTCCACTGTCATCTCCGTTTAAAAACCTTGCCGTCCGAGGCCTAGTCCACTGCGGAGGACCACAGGGGCCAGTTTCTGGAAAACTTCATAAGTTATTAAGTACATGGACATCCCACTGAAACTTGTGTTTTAGAATTAGCAAGCGTTTCGATAGGATTTCCATGGATTTATGAACTTATGAGAACTTTCGAGAAACTGGCCCCTGTGTTCCTCCGCAAAAAAGACATGAAACTTTACACTTAGAAAATTGTCATTTACTCAAAAACTAAGATATGAACACTAAACTTATAGACATATCTTGAAAGAGTATCTTCTCCCTCGTTATTTGGTACCATTTTTGTGTGGTATGTGTTTACGCTTGGATGAACAGAAGGCATTGTTTGCCTAAAAATTGACTTGCGCCAAAGTGAGGATAAAGTGAAAGGACAGAGAATGAAAGAAGAGTGGGAGCACAAAGAACAATGACAAACAAACAAACAAAAAATGTTGGAGCTTCGCGCTGGTGGGGGAGGGGAACTTCCCTCACCCCACACTCTCTCCTCGGGGACCGGGAGCGCACTTCGCGCTCTCAGTATATAATTTGCATGATTCGCATGCTCACTCCCTCCCCCTAAAACGAAGTCCTACCTACGCCACTCAGACTCAGGAGCGTAATTACGGGGGGGGGGGGGGGGGGATGCAGGGGGTTAGGGCACCCCCTGTGGGGCCCCCCCCCCCCATGCACATACCAACACACCCTTTTTTTCCACCCCGTGCCCCCGGCCCCAAATGCGTTGACCCACGGTATGCCACTGTCATTCATGCCTGAGTGTGGGTGAGCGTGTGTGTGTGTGTTGGTGGGGATGTTTGTGCCGTGGTCGAGTGGTCTAAGGCGCTTGACTGGAGACGCGAAAGTCGGGGGTTCGATTCCCGGCACGGCACTTATGCCCTTGAGAAAGGCATTTCATCTACATTATTCTTTCACAGTACATCAAATATATATATAATAATGAAATTTATCATTTTTAGGTCAAGGTCAGAAGGTAAAGTTCCTACTCAAGAAGAAAGTATTCAGAGAGTCGTAGAATATCGAAATGAAGAAAAAAGTAGTAGCAATTAAAAAGAATAAGTTAGACAAGCATCTGTTAAAATGGGAGAGAACGTACCGAAATGGCAGGACTGAGGGCGATATCCAGATGTGATTTGGGAGAGAGTGACTTTGTAGGTGTTATGTGTGCGTGTGTGTTTAAAGGAGGAGGGTGGGGGGGGGGGCTGGGGTGGTGAGGGCTGCAGGGCTGTTTTCGTTAGGATGAGTGTGAGTGTGTCTGAGAGAGGGTGTAGGATAGGTACTGGTGCTTTCACACCAAGATACTATCGCTGGGTACGGTCGCAGAGACCGTACCCAGCGACCGATGAAACCATGGTGTGAAAGCATTTCATCGTACTCAGCGACCGATCGTTTTGTTCAAAAACGATCGGTCGCTGAGTCCGACCTAAGAGATACTTCAGCGACCGTACCTTGGTGTGAAAGCACATCGTACTCAGCGACCGATCGAAATGCAATGACCCCCATATATGCCCACGCGCTATCTCTACTTCCGCTTCCGGCTAGGTCAGCTGTACAGCGACCGATCGCTCTGGGCCTGACCAAATTTTGACGGCGGTGTGAAAGCACGTCCGATCGGTCGCAGAGACAGTACCCAGCGACCGTACCCAGCGACCGTACCTTGGTGTGAAAGCGGTATCAGATAGTTTTAATCAGTGGGTGAAAATTTGATATATGAAAGGAAGAGTGCTTTATTATGCATATTGATATGTTTTTGTTTTTGTTTTTGTTTCGGTTTTTTTGAAAAGGGGATCCTAGTCTCAATACATCTATTTCTTTATTAGTTTGTATTGGATTTGGGTCTCCTTTGTTTGTTCTTTTCTTGTGGACTGTTTTTAAAAGACACAACATCCTCTCTCTCCTCATATGATTAAACGTTGTGTATTAACTTGTAATATCTTTAAGATAATGTTTATGATTGTGTCCATGAAGTGTATTTATATTTGTATTTGTACAATGCAGAGCCCTGTGGAAGACCAGTAACGTTCTTTTATGTGTTTCTATTTCATTTTTTGTTGTATATTGGACCCTGAATTTATCTGGAAAAGGAGTATAAAACAGATTATAAAGTCGGATGGATTGGTAGGTTAGAACTTAATCTTCAATGATTAGAGCCTAAGTCTAATCATTTAAAATTCTAGCAACTTTCCTGTTACGAAACGGTGCGTATACAGGTTCGCACGACAAAGCCTATGGCCGGGCTTCTGTCTCTGTTACCCTATTCAGAGGACCGACCCTACCCAAGTGAGAGGCTATCTTTGGCCCTGCTTCGATTTTGTTTTTAATATCTATTTTCATAATGAAATGTATTTTGACCATGAACCGGCCATTCTTGTCATCCTGCATTATCTTCTTCATTCAAGGATTCGGCTTTCTATAGCATGCATAATATTTGTAATTATTGTTTTTGTTTTGCACAGGGTCGGCATTTCAGGGGGGGCAGGGGCGAATTCCCCCCCCCCCCTGTGATTTTCAAGTGATAAAAAGAGAAAAAAAGGAGAAAAAGAAGAAAACAGAGGAGGAAGAAGAAGGAAAAGTGTTGGAAAAGAGAGGCCTGGGGCTTGCAACTATGTCATATCCCTGTTCATTTCAAACGTCAATAAATTCACCTATGCGTCATCCCCCCTATCAAAATACCCCGCGCGCCGCCCCTGGTTTTGCAGTTTGTTTGTTTTTGGTGCCATTAGGTGTATGACACTACTTAACTGGTATCGCCCTGTCCTTGTTGTTCGTTGTAAGTCAAGGGTGTTTTTTTAATGGTATAATCACTTCAATGTCAAGCACTGACTGACTCCGTTGAGAAGTAACTAACCCGGATGCGTAAACTACTGTAAGATCATCTTCCGAAACCTTAGGGAGGCTCCGTCACACGTAGGTTTAAGTCATTGTTATAAGTTACTGAAATCACTGCGTCTGATTGGCCCAAAGATAATTTGATGCATTTGGTCATGTGTTGTTGAGGCGTCAGCTTTTGCAACAAACATACTTCAGTGCAAGAATAAAGACTGGATTACTATCCCCCAAAGTTTCAGTCTCCTTTATAGAAGTTGCAATACCCTGTGATCATTTCGACACTCAAGCAATATCATATTTTACGACGGACCAGAGCTGAAATTTCGCACCACTTTTGAATAAGTTCACACTATTCAAGCTTTGGTAAGTTTGATAACTCCATCAAGGTAAGAATGAATAAGTTTAAGGGCCGAGATAAACACAAAAGCTCAACTTTGACAAATGCCTGGTTTATGACGTGGAAATATACATTTGAAATATAATGCATAACTTTTTTTTTTACCCGCAGAAACACTGAATTATACTTTCTTTTAAAAAAACCCAAAAAGTTTAAACTTATCGTGAACACGCTAACGGCAGGCTCATGAAATATAGAAACCATAACATTTTGCATGAGATCGTTCTCTTAGATGACTGGTATTGCATTCCTAAAACTTGATATTTGGTAACTCTATTAGAATATGAATTTTTAAAAAAGTAATTAATTTTTAGTACTTTTGTCATTATGATAGTAATGGTTATGCTAGTAATAATGATGATAATAGTAATAATAATAATAATGATAATAATGATGATAATATAACAATGATACTACTACTACTACTACTACTACTACTACTTCTACTACTACTAATGATAATAATAATAATAATAATAATGATAATGAATAATATAGTAATGATAATAAAGATAATGATAGTAATGATAATGATAATAATGATAATACTGATGATGATGATGATGATGATGATGATGATAGAAGAAGAAGAAGAAGAAGAATGATAACGATAATATTATCGTTCTCCGCTTGCCAGATGGAGAGTGCATGCTAATCTTGGGTTGTTCTACGTAATGATTTACTTCTACGAGTTGATAATAAATCGGTGTTCGATTGGTGTGACTGTCCACCGGGCAATTCGGGGCATTGGATTTGGGGAACAGGAAAATAGTATTGTTATTTGTTAAAGCTCAAGGGAGAGATAGAAGCAAACAAAGTTTCCAAATTATTTACTTCATTGTAAGATGTATAAACATTTTTTAGTATTGTTGGTCATTGCTGCCAACAATCTTTAAAAAATACACATCGACTAATTTCTATAAAGAATTCAATATCTTTCTAAACCGATCTCTAGCTTTGGTAGCAAAACGGAGCATTGGCATTAAATTGATCAAATATAGTCTCAGTGTCCCCTTGCATGAAAATATATGGGTTGGTGTGTGTATGTGTGTGTGATATTCCTTCACTTAATTCCAGCGAATTTTAGTGTAAATGTCAATGACGAACGCAATAAAATGGTCAAAATCAGCGGTTGGCTCTGACCCCTCGGAAGAACAGTCATGTCTTTGTCGACATGACTGAACTGGGTGTCTTTCCGTTTTCATTTTCTTTCTTATGTTTTTTTTAATTTTTTACATATATACATATATATATATATATGTTGTGTTTTAATTCTTTTGTATATATTATGTTGTTCTTTTTACTTAAATTCGGAGAATAAAATCAGTCAATCAATCAAAAACACCTCCACACCAGCGAGCTCGGCGTAAAATACACACAGCGATTCTTGGTGTATATGCAAATGGAATTCCAAATGTTTTTTACGTGTGTGTGTATGATGCTGCGTTGACGATGTTTTCGGGGACAGAAAAGTTTTTACATTTTGATTGTAAAATAAACCCCCCAGAATGAGCGGGGTTTTTTTAAATTCAGTATACAACACATTTTAAAGGGATACACCCTTTCATGTGATTTGACAATGAATTGAAATAGTGAAAGATACTTTTCTGAGGTTTACCAAGACTAGAGACCAGCTTTAAATTACTAGCAATGTATGCATTTTATGTCCATTGATTTATTTCCAACAAAAGATAATTGATTTTGTAATTCAGTCACCATAAAAAACCCCTACATTTGGAGGAGTTTGGATCTGAAACCTATTTTGAAATTAAGGCTACGTAAGGAAATTACAAACTTAAAAGATCCATCTTATAATTTTTTCTAAACGGTATCCAACTTGCAGATGAAAAATTAGACTTTAGGGAAATATATGTCAGATGTAATTATCGGCTACTGAGGTAAAATTTTCTACAGTAATCACGGAATTGGTGCAGTAAAAATGGATTTTTATTTGTGTATGTCACGGAAGGCATGAACTTGCATTCAAACTAACTATTTAACTGTATAGGAAATGATTTAGGATAAAATAGAATAGGCTATAGTTTTTACTAAGCAGGTTTGGAATGATATTCAGGATGCATCTGAATTTCTTTTTATTTCTAACCTAGGTTGCATGGATGAAAAGGGAAAATTGGTTGGACAACTCAAAATAAAGCCAGTTGTTGGGCTGGGTAGAATCTGGTGGGTCATACTGACGGGCAATTTAATTTGCCGACCACATAGGAATCTAATGATGATAATGGTGATGATGATGATGATAATAATTTCCCCAGCTGCAACATACTCCAAGTTCTGTGAAATATCATAGATAATAGAACAAAACAGAGAGATACTTCTAAATGACCGGAAGCACGTTCAAAATTGATTTAAGACGATTCTACGCATTTTCAAATTGTGCGCGCGGACTTACGCGTACGTGCGAGTCTAAGGTTCATAAATTGGACAGTGATTGACTTTAATCGTGCTGAATATGAATGAGAAATGACTTTCGTTAATGAATAAATGAGAAAAGGTCATGTCCTGGAGAGAAGACAAGTAAAATGTGACAAAATTACATGGCTATTTTTACAGCTTAATTAGACCATGATACAGTTGTCGCTCGTTGTGAATTGTTTCAGCTACAACATATCAAAATCGTGGTAAAAATCGATCAACAATATTAGGCAAGATAGTCCCATTTAAATGCATAAAACATGACGTCATAAATTTGAAATTGATTTTTTTTTTTTTTTTTTTTAGTTCAGGTGCCAGTATGATGACGTTATACCGTCGACAAAGTAGATTTTTCATGGATTTAAATCTACAAGTCATAACTTTTCAGAATATGCAAAAAAAAATAAAATAATAAAATAAAAAAATGGGGGTCTTCACGCATTCTGAGGAGCTATGGCGGATTCTAAACATGCATGTTTTTGCGCGTTTTTTTTTTTTTTTTTCGTTATTTTCCCCATAGACGTGCGCACGAATTTTTCACTTTGGAGAGAGCGTGCGACCTTATGGTCAGCTAAACTTGATTCTCAATGAAAATTGTCAAGAAATATATTAGGAGAATCATGTGGAAAAAACGGCATTTTTTACGATCAGCGCACGCGCCAAACGTGCGCGCGGACGCTTACGTGCATTTTTAAAAAATACATGTACTTAAAATAGCCACAAACGTATGCAAAACGAATTTGAGACGATTTTGAGCATTTTTAGATTTTGCGCGGGCACTGACGCGCGGAAGTACGCATACACGCTCGTCCAAGTAGATTGAATTCTTTGGACTGATGTGACTTTCATCATGGCAAATATGACTGAGTAATGACTTTTCATTATGAAAATATAGTCATGATAAGATTTTCACTAAAGAGTTTCACAAATGACGCCTTGATGACGTCACGATGATCTGATGATCCTGAAAACCTAGTAGGAACTTGTCCTCAATAGGCCTGATAACTGACGAAAAGTTGACGGAAACTGAATGAACCGAGTTTGAGTTATCGTCAGCACAAAAAAGCGGAAGATAAAAAGACAGAAAAACTAACGAAATAAAAAAGTGATATGTTATAGATGGCAGAGCACCTAAATATGATAAAAGAGATAAAGGTTGCATTTATGAAAAAACTTGTCTAAAATAAGCAGATTTTTATTGAGGTCTTGCAGCTACTGCGAGAGAGGATAGGTTACGAATAATTATATGGTGGGAGCTTATTCCATATTAATAGTCCAGCATATTGAAATGATCGATCCCCAAGAATTATGAGTTTGTGATATGGCAAGTAGAGATGAGCTTGAAGACCTTGGGCTCCTAGAAGGATTGTTAGCAAGTTAAAAATGATTCGAAATTCAACCGGTAACAGTGTAGACAGATAAGTACCAGAGCTATGTGTTTCCATTGTTTTGGAGTTTTTGGAGACGATCTGATTGCGATTGTCAAATGTTATACATTAAAGCATTACAAAAAATCCAAACGAGACGTAATGAGTGCATGTACTTTCTTATTCTTTACTCGACTTCACTGATGGTGGCAGTTGGTATTGTACAGGTATTGTACAGATATTGTACAGATTGACAGATATTTGAGACCTGATTTGACATGGACATAGCAGAATCAAAAGTAACATCAAGATTTCTACATCTGTTGGACACAGTATAGAACCCCCTAACTTTGATGAAACTTTGATAAAACACACATCAGAAGGATCGGGCATTCAACATGCTCATTGAAAACTGTCTCTGGGTCGGGTCCTGGTGGGGCACGCACACACACATACTCGACACCCACTCGCGTAGCCATGGGGGCGGTGGGGGCGGTCTCC
Source organism: Echinometra lucunter (assembly GCA_029962745.1). Lineage (NCBI taxonomy): Eukaryota > Metazoa > Echinodermata > Echinoidea > Camarodonta > Echinometridae > Echinometra > Echinometra lucunter. The sequence goes on along the minus strand of JAPZVO010000022.1, from coordinate 763,944 downwards.
CCTCCAAAACGCAAAAAAAAAAAGGAAAAAAGCGTGAGCGAGAAAAGAAAAAGGTAAGAGAATGTAAGTAGAGCGGGAGCAGACAATGAACAATGTAGAGAAACGTCGGAGCTTCCGCCCTTCGCGCGGGAGGGAGGAAACTCCCCCCTCCCTGCACCCCCCCCCCCAAAAGGAGCGCGCTTCGCGTGCTCATTACCGCCCCTCCTAAAATGAAATCCTAGCTACGCCACTGTCGACACACATAAACACACAAACTTTTCCACTCGGTCCCCCATCCGTTGACCCACGGTACGCCACTGACCTTTGCCAGACCAAAGAGCTCCTCTGTCAGACCATACTAATTTTTTGTGACAGTTCACAAGATGGGGTTGGGGTACAGGAGCCTGGGGAATGGGCACTTTTAAAAGGGAAAGGAAAAGTTTCCTGAAGTCAAAGTAAAACTGCTAGATGTAGAGGAAATCGAAATAAAGGGAATGAAACGAATTCGAATGAGGGTAGATAAAGAAGAAAAAGGGAGAAGAAAAGAAGTGTGTTTCGGTGTGCATAGAGAAAGAGGGTTCAAGCAGGTTGTTGTTCAGTTAAAATTGACTCCGCGTACATAATTTTTTTTTTCCAGTTTACTTTTTAAGCATTCTATACCTTGGAAAGTCATTATGTACTAATTGAGTTCCTATGATTTGGGAATCACGAAGAGAATGATTTGTAGACAAATAAGGGGAAGGTGGAAAAGGAGATAAATTTTTCGTATGCTTTTTTGTTGTTTTTTGTTTGGGTTTTTGTTGTTGTTTTCTTTTTTCTAAACACAACTATTCATTGTCAATTGCACATCACCTCTGTCAAGATGTTATGATTATTAGGGCAGTGTTTAATCACCTCTCAGTACAGAAAGATCTTTCAATCATTCGACAATTCACATGATGCATCTTAATAACCGCTTATAATAGGCAATCCTCTCAGAGAAGCGTTACCATCATGGCGTCCCTGGTGTTGAAGATGTCTTGTGTGATGTTCCTCCTAACCTGCACCACTTGGCTTTCTGAAGGGCAGTCCTGCAGGAAATGCCCCCAGTACTGGACCCAAGTGGGAGAATACTGCTACCGTTACTTCGGCTCCCCGACGACATGGCACAATGCACATTACCATTGTTTACTTATTGGAGCATACCAACCCAGCATCCACAATAGGGCCGAAGAATCTGCTCTCTACCGACTCTGGAAGGGACTCGCTAGGGCTCCTAATCAATTTGAGGATGTAAGTACTCATAGTACCATTATATCTTAACCTGAAGGAAAGGCCTTTTGATATCATTAAAGACATGTTTGTGCGTTGCTGAATGGGATTCAGGAGAAAAGTGTGAAAAAATGTTCGATAAGAAAGGGAAAAGGGGCACATGTACAGGCCCGTATCTAGGATTTTTATGGAAGGGGGGGGGGTCGAAATTAGAAAAAGGTGACCTTCTGAAGGAATGAAGCGACCGAGCTGGGTAGGGTCTGGGAGGGTTACAGTGGCGGCGAAGCATCTTTCAAATGGGGGGGGGGTGGGTGAAAAGGGCACTTTGAGGGGAGGGGCAATATACCCTATCAGTCTATTTCACACATCACCAAGTGGAGATGTCGAATAGTTTTTCTATCTTTACCATGTGTACATGATTATCAACTAAATGTACTTTGCAGTTTCTGCTCTGTTTAGTAATTTTCGAGCGAGTGAAGTGAGCGAGCAGAAATTCAAAGAAATTTTTTTTCTGAAGGCCACAATATTTGCAGCATTTATAGTGACTTAAAGATACTTTCATAATTATTATTTTCATGTATTTACTCTGTCGTTTTTCTGTTACTGACGTATAATTTTTCAGTGCATTTGTGAGGTCTGATTGCGACTGATTATATTCAATCAGTAGAGAAAATAGTCAATTTAATTGGGTTTAAGCCTAGTATCCTAATGAATATAAGGACCGATAAGAATTTTGATGCTTACAACACAGTCACACTTGACGTGACTTGCTTTAGATATAAAATGTGCGAGCGAGCGAGCCTTCGAAAGATTAATATAGATAGAATATTCAGATTGTTACATTTTAGGAGAACCGTTCCTTCCAATTAGATTTTCGGGAGGTGTTTTACCCTTCTTGTTTCCTGCTCCAATGCCCCATAAGGTAATGGTATCATTCACGGTGTTCATCATGATCAGAAGGAAATCTGTAATTATTATTCAGCCTCTCTGATTCTTTCGAGCCATCGGTAAATGACTCTTTTAAAGACTTTATGAAGTTGACCGGAGGTGGGAAGGGAAATTTACAAGAAGGGGGAAATTGGCATACCAGGGAAAGGGTGATAATCAGACCTGAAAAGGGTCTTATTTCAAATTTGAAGGGGTTCTTATCAGAAGGAGCACTGTACATTGTATTTTCTTAAACGAAATAGGGAATGTCGGGAAATGGGCATTTATGAATCGAACGGGGCACTCATCAGAAATAAAATGGGACACTGTCGATTCGAAGGGACATTTACCGTGAGGAGAGATGGCACAAACTAGGAAGGAACAGGGGCACTTAAAAGAAATTAAATGGGAATTTATCAAATTCAAACGGGGGCACTTGCCCGAAGGGAAAAGCTAGGGGACTATCATAAAACAACAGGGGCGCTTTCATATTGCACTTACATCAGATGGAAAAAATGGACTTACTAAAAGGGGCACATTGGAGAAGGGACACTTAGAATTAATGGGGGGGGGGGGTCACATTCAGCATAGGGCACTTATCAAAAGTGAAAAGGGGCACTCTGCAAAAGTACATGCGCACTATTAGAAACAAAAAGAGGCAATCAAAAGTGACACTATAACATTTATAAAGGGATAATTTCATTTTAGAATGTAAAAGGAGCATGCTCTTAGAGAACAGAGCGTTATTTAAAAGGAAAAGTGCACTAATGCAGCATGAAATAACTTTTTAGAAGGGTTATTAACCTGAAATGAAAAAAAGGACACTTATTAGAAATATTAGAAGGTATTTTTGACAAGGAAAACCATTTTAATATAAGGAAAAAAATGCTCACTGAATAGGTTTCAAAAGAGGCATTTTTGTGGGTAAAAAGGAGCACAATTGGGTGCTTTATAAAGAGGGAGGCACCCACTCCCCCGAAGCACTGCCTGTGGAGGGTATATTTTTACAACCCCAATGATCAGCTATTCACTCCGGACGTCCTGATCCGACGTCAGCCATAAACGCCGACAAAACGGGAGTGAAGGTGGGGGAGGGGGCGTACAGAGGAAGGTCTTGCGGGTTTGGCTTTTTGTTTATTTTCAAATATGAAAGATCACTCTTTTGTTGCATTTGCATCTTGGAGATAAAGGTTTCATCCCCCTTTTTGATCAAGCGGACTCTGCTGGCCAGCGGGGGTAGGGGGGAGGGGAGGTGGGTCGTTTGAACCCCCGAACACCCCCCCCCCCCCCCAGTTACGGTCCTGCGTGTAAAGGGTCTTTTGTCACAGCTTATGGACTATTGCGTGTATTTCATTGTATCCATCTAATTCCAGAATTTGCATCTTGTCATAATTATATTCAACCTCGTTCTGAGGCCTCGGTGAAATTTGAAATCACTTGAGTAGTTCTGAGTTTGCTTGTTCATAGATTTCATGATAAGTCTGCCATCCATTTACTCCAACAGGCATACTGGATTGGTCTCCGTGACACTTACAGGGAAGGTCAATTCGAGTGGACTGATGGCACTAACACCGATTACACTAACTGGCAGTCTGCAGAGCCCAATAACGCTCACGGTGGAGAAGATTGTGTCGAGGTCCGCAATCAAGGCGTACACGATGACGAGAGAATGCAGTGGAACGACGTATCCTGCTCCGGGCTTTCTCGTTCCTTCTTCTGTCGTAGGCCTCTGTAATCTGAAATCCACTGCGATTGCCATTACTGGCCTTTGAATAAGGAAAATAAATAGTATTAGTATTGGGACTAGGAACGGGATATGTTCCTAGATCCCTAGTCCTGTATCATGCTGTCCACTTGTCGATAATTCAGATTTAAGTTCTACAAAAAATACTAAAAATGCCTCTCTGATGATATTTCTTGAATTTCCATAGACTTATGAAAGAATTTTATGGACACTAGACCACTGATATTGTTGGTGTGGTCAGGTATAGTTGTTGTCGCTGTCGTTGTGCGGCTTTTCAATTAATGATGTGAGTACCTACGCTAAATCGAAATATGGAAAGCAGACCTGTTGTGATTTTGTTGTTTCTTATAATTGTGCGTGAGTTGGGGAGTTTTGGGGAGGCGACCAGTTATAGTACTACTATTCAGCAAATTAGATAAACACACTTGGTTTTAATGTTATGAGTACTAGGTGTTCTAAAAAAAACATTTCTCACTTTTGATCTGTAATAATTTTAAAAAAAAACTATACATAAGATAATACTGAAAATGATATGGATTAAAGCTGAATAGTGTATAATTTTGATGAAGGTGATTTGAATATGATATCATTAATCGTTTTTAGCAAATTCATGTTTATTTTTTAAGTTAAGGTTCAGATTTTGCACAATTTCCAACCTTCTGTACAAATCAAAACTTAGTACAGGAGTCAATGGGTGTATGTGAAAGCGTGTGCTCAATCCCCACAGAGTAGCCTTGGGCTTAGATGAGAGGCATGCCCACTAGAGCTTGCAAGGGGTATTCACAGCCATTGTCAATGACTATTGTGTAGGGGTTGAGGCACACTCTCTCACACACCTATTGACTCCTGTGGAAAGTTTCACTTTGTACAAAAGGTTGGAAATGTAGCAAAATTTGAACCCTAACTTTAAAAAATAGACACGAACTTCATAAAAATGTTTTATCATGATATCATATTCAAATCACCTCCAACAAAATTGCATACTATTCAGCTTTAATCTATATAATTTCCAGTATCATCTGATGTATAGGTGTTTAATTATTACAAATCAAAGGTGGGAAATGTTTTTATAAACACCTAGTATATGTTTTACTTTCATGAATTGCATTCCTATTTACTCATTTATGTCCTTTCATTGTTTTTTTTTCTTTATTGTTATAGTATTATGTTAAAGACCAATGGAAACTAAATTTCTGTGTAGTAATATACATAGGCCAATAAAGAATCTTAAACCTTGAATCTTAGTTTGTAATTTCTTTAGGCCTGACAATCGTAATTATTATCAACAGTTCAGAATTTTTGGCATTAACCATTGCTGGATATTTTCTCTTCCAGCGATACTCATGATTATATATTCTCCTTTGCAATTTATCAGTCACTTACATGACTACGATATAGATGACATAAAAGACAGTTTTTGTTGTTGACGTATCAACTGTAGAAATTAATGAACTTTTGATAATATCACATTTCTTGGTAGTAAGCATATACAATTTTCTTTCACTGGTTTAACCGATGAACAGAATGATTCGTTGTGCAATCTACATTGATATACATTCAAAGGAAACTTCCATAGAGAAAGGTAAGGGTGAAGTAGGAATTTTATCCAAGAACATGTCACATTGAAAAATAGAGAGGATTTTCATAATAGTATACTATTCATCTACTCTTAGAATGATAGAAATATAACTGCAAGTTATTTGACACATATCTCAGTAAAAGTACGAAGACTCAAAATCTGAGTTTACAATCATCAACATTTAAAAACAACAATATTCAATTACAAATATACAACGAAAACTTATAAAACGGGGAGAAATAAATGTATATCAAATTATTAAAATCACATTAAAAGAATTAAAAATGGCAACTGAAATTAAGCAATAAAAATTCAGGCATATTCATGAATATAAAAAAGAGGGAAAGAGGAGGGAAGGGGAAAGAGAGAGGGAGAACTCAGGGAAGGAGAAGAGGAAGTGAGTGGAAGAATAAAAGTACGAGATAACAGTGAATGACAATCATCATGGTAGTAAATATTGCAAAATGTTGAAATACCTGTACCTACATGATGATTGTTTTTTTTCAGTGATGTAGTTTAAGGAAAAAAAAACATCTAAAATGTTGCTTATAAGGGATACATTTGAAAATCCTTGAATACATGTATTATGGGTTACAGTAAGAATGGGAAAAGGGAGAGACAGAGAGGGAAGAGAGAAATAAAGAGAGAGAGAGAGAGGAGGGAAGAGGAAAAGAGAGCTCAGAGAGGGAGAAGAGGAAGCGAGTGGAAGAATGAAAGAACATGAGATAACATGGAATGACAATCATCATGGCAATAAGCATTGCAAAAATCTAAAATACTGAAATACCCAAGGGATTCAATCGAAAGTCCTTGATTGTATAAATGTATCATTTGTACAATCATACCAAATATGAGAAATGAAAAATGTACTAAATTCATAGAAATGGAATAACAATATACTAGCACCTGTCATCGGTATCAAAAATCCATTGCTCATAAAATCTAGAAACAAGACATTTTCGAGCCGTAAACATTACCTCAGCAATATGTCCGAATATCATTATGCATGTATGTTTTTAAACGAGGTGTCCAACTCAGATTTTTTTTCAGATTTTTCTTAGAAGACTTTGATAGAAATCAATAAATTATATATCAGATAAAAAGAATTTTAATTGTCTTTCAATCCGGTAAGTGAACACAAATTGAAACTTTACGCATGAGCGGATACATTCATTCAACTGTTCCAGGGGGCCAAAGTAAAAGTTGCAAAAATGCAACAATTTTTCTTTAGAGTCAAACAACTTGATGCTCACAGTCATATTGCACTGAAAATTGCAAACAAAGCATGATAAAAGTTTGCATGTTTCGTTTCACTTGAAAAGAAAATCAATCTTCAAATCTATTTTTTAAAAAAAATAAAAAAAGGACCAATATAATTCACCAAAGTGGCGTAGTAAGGGAGATAATACGGACAATGCATTTTGGGGGGTACGCTACAACTGGACACAATAACAGTGTTCCCTGGTCCCGGCCTAGAAACACAGTGTCCTTATACTATACGCTACGCCACTAACATATACCGGTATTGACATTCATAAAACCATAAATTCCAAGAGCAAGACTCTAGGAGCATTAAGGTAAAAAGTGAGATTCAAAAATTGATTTTCTAATCGCGAATTTGACACCAGATACACTGTGCAAAAATTACTTGAATACAAGTCAACTTTAGAGTTGTTAACTACATAGCGGTTAAATATTGTCGAATGGTTTTTATACATCCTGAGGAGAACAAATTGCATGCTATCTTGTTCTGTTGCATAAAATTCCCTCCGTCCCTAGTATTCGTTATGGAATCATTACGCATCTTTCATAGATAGGTCGGTATTGCATAGCCCCCCCCCCCCCCTCCCCCAATATACACACTCTTTCCATGCCCGTTCCCAATAATATTAAATGATATAAAGTCCTTCAATCTCCACTCCCTTCCCCTCTCTCCCTTTTTCTCTTTTTATTTTCCCCTCTCTCCCTTTTTCTCTTTTTCTTTCTCTTTCTCTCTTTCTTGGTTTCCTTCCCCTCTCTATCTCTTTATTCCACTTCTCTCTTCTCGTCTCTTTTTTCCCTTTCTCTGTTACTCTGAACCTCAGTTTTCAATTGATCTCTCTCTTCGTGCTTCATATTTCCTTGTTTGGAACCGTGTATTGCTCTCTCTCTCTCTCTCTCCCTCTCTCTCTCTCTCTCTCTCTTCTATTTCCTTACATAATTCATTTCATATAATCTTTCCCCCTCAAGCCGCAGTAAGAATAATCTTAACCACCCAATTGCTTTTTTTTCAAATGAGTTTAACTTCGGTCGCATTACATAATTGAATACGTATTCAATACATGTATTGATGCATTGTCCATATAGGAAATTACTGCCATTATTGGCGTAATTTTGGTCAAACAGAGTGGGCAATGGTGTAGAGGAAGGGAGCAAACTAAAAGCGTGTAAATAAACACAGTAACAAGGCCAGTGGGAGTCGTTTTTTATAGGATTGAGGAGGCTATGTTCCCCTTACCCTTCCTTTTCTTTCTTTCTCTCTCTTCCTTCCTGTTTTTCCCGGGTGATGGGAACATGCCCCATGTTCCAACTTAGCGATCCCATTGCATGCAATATCCGGCTTTGAGCAGATTGCGATGCTCACGAAGGAAATGCCAAGTATTATTCTCCCATGAAGCCTTAGTCCAACCTCCGATTCCTGATAGAGCTGATAGCGAAAAATTCACATTGATACCTCTCACTGCAATTCAGAGCTTTTCAATTTCTCTTGTTTTTCTTTTTTCGATCTCTAGCCACAACAGACAGATTTATAACTCTTTGGTTCGATCGTATCATGGCTTTCTACCCCTCCCTCGCGTGTACTTATACTTTTTGCATTGATTTCTAAATAATGACCGTTGTCTTTATCTTCTCCCTCAAGCATTATGAAGGGGTTTTTTTAATGTACTAACCTACGTCTATCCGACTGTGAATTTTTCTTCGATTCTCAGCTATCACACTTATTTGCCTTGTCGTTTCCCTTGAGATCACCAGGGCCCCGTAAAACAAAGATTTGCAGCCAATCGCAAAGTTGAAGCAGCTAATCAAGACCACTGTTTTATGCGTATCTCGTTCAAAAAGGTGACCCTGGACCAATGAGAATGGCTATATTAACTTTGCGATTGATCGCAAGCCTTTGTGTTACGGGCCCCTGGTCCTTCTCCGCCTTCCTTTCCTCCTCTTCCTCCTCTTCCTCCTACTTCTCACATCTCTTTTTTTTCTTTTTCATTGTGCTTCTTATGCTCTTATCCTCTTCTTCTTCTCCTTCTTTGTTTACTTTCGTTCTTAGTTTCTTCTTCTTCATCATCTTCTTCCTCTTCTCCTTTTCCTTCTGCTCCTTCTTCTCCTTTTCTTTAAAAAAAAAATCTTCTTCCTATATCAGGTATAATTATGCATCTTTTTTTTCTTCCTCATTCTTTTTTGTTTATTACTCCTTCATATTCCTCCCCTTCTTCTTCTTCTTTTTCTTCTTCTTCTTCTTCTTCTTCTTCTTCTTCTTCTTCTTCTTCTTCTTCTTCTTCTTCTTCTTCTTCTTCATGGTCTTTGAATTTTTTCTATTTTCAAGACATTCACTTTCTTAATATTTAGTTGAATGATAATAAATATACCGAAAATCAGAAAAGATTTCTTGTCTAGCTTCTATCCTTATTACTTCTAGGCAACATAGAAATAATTTTTAGTTTCATGTCCCCTTCTCCTTTTTTTCGGTGAGCCTCAAAATTTTTGTTATCAGTTTTGTTATATATGTTCTGAAATTCAATTAATCTTAATATGAGTATACATCTAGACAATTAGGTTGAAAAGAAAATCATCAATGCCCTTCATTTTCACATTGTTTATATCAATGAAATAGCAAAAAGAAATATGGTTTTTTTTAAAGAGAAAATAGAGAGAAAATTTGTATTAATAATTGTTCGAATAGGATTTCATGAACAGCAACCAAAAAAAAAAAAAAAAAAAAAATCAAAAATCATGGAACCTCTTCCTTCTCAATTTGAAAATATCCGGACGACCAAACCTCTGTCGCGTTTGCCCTCTCATTTTCATGATTAAGTAATAATTCCCATCATGTCTAATTCATTCTTTTCCTGCATGCCACTTAGTTTTATTGTTCAGTCCCCTGAATGTTTAAGACATTAATTAATAGTCTTCTTCATTCACTGTATGTCGTCTTTTCAGCCGTGCTGGGAAGCTGGCGGTATTGTTATTTCCATCAAATAATCATGATAATGCAGACTCGAACGACCTGTCACTCACCATGTATCACATTTCGCCTCTCATATCACGATAATTCACTCCCATTAGTTCTAATTTATTTGCACCCTTTCATCTAGGTTCTTTATTGATTCAAAACAGCCGAGTGATGGATACTGTTCTCGCTTACGAGAGCTTGAATTACCCTGATATAAATCGTCCTTCCTCTTTCAACATTTTAGCCTGTTTCTCAAGAGCACGGAAAGGGCAGTATTTGTTTACATGACTTTTCCGACTCTTCTTTTCTTTCTTGTCTATTTTTTTTTTTTTTAAATGTAAGAACAAATTATGCATCTGAAAAAAGAGATGCATGGGGGGGGGGGGGGGGGGTACATGACTCCTTAAAGCGAAGGGCACAATAATCTCCACTAAAAGCTTTACATCATTCTGTGCTTAATCAACAATAACCAGGAGAGAAAATGTATCCCATGTTAATAAAGGTGCATTTTTAGTAGACAAATATAAAAACTCAGAAAGGAAGGAAAGCAAAAGTTGGATAGTAGCCAAAGGTATGCGCAAGATATGTGCAAGCAAAGTATCCCTTTGCAATACCAAGTTTTCTGAAGAGCTAATCAATCAGTATTTCCTCATCAAATTGGCAACAGTTATTTCTAATATCCATTCTTCCATAATTATTTAGTCTGGATAAACTTTGTCAGAAAATTTGCGATTTTGACATGGAAATAGTACGAATATATTTTGTACTGCGTTGCCAATTTAGATAGTTTAATGATTAGGCAAATTAATCTTATTAGAGAACGGCACAATGTACCGCACTTGAAATGGACTAAAAAAAAAATCAGCGAATTTGTTCTTGATGCTTGTGTATTTGTTATTCCCAGCATTTCTGACCAAATGGTACTGCAAAAGTATAACTAAAAGGAGACACTGCACTGCTATGTGTTGTTTGAGTAATGCTGCACTGATGAGAAAACTGGACACACCAATAAATGCACATGAACTCTAAAGCTATTAAGTGGTTTCCAGGCCTACAATCTGATACTAACGAGCATTCAACATTAATTCTTTCTCATTCGCTTTCCAATCAAAATGAGATTAAGCGGAACATTAAGAGCTTTCTACATTGATTTAAGAGACAGATTGGCGGATAATGTTGAAATCATTCACTTTTAACAATGTTAACCAGTGCCAATTAAGATTACAGACCAGAAATTGCCCTTGAATTGTTCTAAATGACTTGTTTTTATCTCACATCCCTTCTCTTAACTCTCTTTCTTTCTCTTCCTACCGTCTCTTCCGATGTTTCCATTTTATTCTTGCATTTCTTTTCTTCTTTTCTTTTTACCTATCAGCTCCAATCCAAGCATCCTCAGAAGGACGCCCTTTCCTTTACCCGCCTCCTTGCCAGTGTATTGTCGTCATTTCTCTTTCTTTCTTCTCTTTCTAATTTCAATGTTCTCAGCCATTCTCTCTCACAAATTGGCATTCCTCTCTTTTTCTCACTTTCATGTCGGCGTGTTTTCGTGTTTTTCATTTCCCGATCCTGTTCTCTCTCTCTCTCTCTCTCTCTCTCTCTCTCTCTCTCTCTCTTCCATTGCCTCGGTATTTCTCCCTTCCCCATATCTCTCTCTCTCTCTCTTTCTCTCATAAAAAAGTTTCCATGTCAACAACCTGATGCTGATATTAACAGACGTTCATAAATCATTCACCCTTTATTTGCATTCCAATAAAAAATAGATTGAGTGGATTATTAGAGCTTTCTGAAAGGATTTACATCATTTAAGTGATGGATTGGAGGATAATGATAAGTCCTAATATGGGATTTTTCCTGCATTATTATACCACATGTGCTTTTCATTGCCCTAATTTCTCTCTCTCTCTCTCTCTCTCTCTCTCTCTCTCTCTCTGTCTGTCTGTCTCTCTGTCTGGCTCCTTCCCTCTCTCTCTCTCTCTCTGTCTCTCTCGTTCTTATTTAACTTTTCCCATCCAAGCTCCTACACAATACAACCTTTGTCTTTTCTCCATCTCCCTACCTTTCTCTTTTCGTGTCTTTCAATTTTCCCTTTCCGTTCGTCCTCTCTCTCGCTTTTTCTACCCGAATTTTTCTCCCTCTATCTCTCCGGGTCTCTCACTCACTCATTCACTCCTATCTCAACCGTTCCCTCTCACTAATTACATTCTCTCTTTCTGTCTCACCCATCCTATTTTGCTCTTGTAATCCATGCTCTGTCAAAATTCACCTCATTTTCGTTTTTTCGAATCCTCCGTTTCTCCCCGCCCCCCCCCCCGCCATTTGTTTCCTTCCATGCATCTCTCTCTCTCTCTCCCTCTTTCACTCTCTTTCATTATATTCTCTCTCTCTCTCTCCATCTAACATATTTCCATTTCTCTTTTTATCTCTTTCTCTCTCTCTCTCTCTCTCTCTCTCTCTCTCTCTCTCTCTCGCGTGTGTGTGCTGCACATCATAGCTGCCCTAGCAACCATCCCACACAAACACCCCAACCCACATACATACATACAGTCATGTCTATATAATCTTTCTATACAGACCCTTTCACCGGACGAAACATCAAGATAACGTGGGACATCATCAATCTCTGTGCCGTCGGGTCGCCAATTATATTCGGCAGTTTGAACCCTATATTAGGCACATCCCGACTATCAAATTACGAGGAGAAAGGTAATGCTATCTTCAATACGATTTTTTTTGGTATTTTTCTAGAGGCAACATACATCATCAAAAAGCCATTTGCTTGATTAAAAGTAGTGAAAGATGAGAACTACGAGTGGAAAATGATAGGTAGGCATATGAGAGAGAGGTGGAGAGAGAAGAACAGAGATAAAGGAAAAAGAAGAAAGAAGAAGAAAGAAGAAAAAAAAAGAAAAGGAAGAAGAACGCGCAAAAGACGAATATGATTCTGATGGTGATAATGATCATTTTGGTCGCGACATATGATGTGGTAGTAATAACGATGGTGATGGTGGTGGTGGTGGTGATAATGATGGTGATGATGATGATGATGATGATGGCAGTGTTGTTGATGATGGTTTTGATACTGGTGACTAATTAAACGCTTCTGCTGATGATTTCGATGACGGCGGAAGTAAGTAAAGCGGAAGGAGTTCTCATTGCAGGAGGCGTCATTATAATTATGTGGTCCTAGATATACCTACATGTATGACGTCTTTTTTTCTTAAGTTCTTAGAGTACCCCCGCCCCCATCTCCCCTTGCCGCCATTCAAAGCCCTCTAAAAGGTTTCCTCGGCGTAATGGAGAAAACCTTGGGTGTTCCATAGAGCTGTTCGTAAAGTTACGAACTACTTTCCGAACACCTTTAATATGGCAAGCCTAATGGGATTCTCAGTCATTATAAATTGCATCAGCTAAATGTGAAATATGTTTACAAATATTTTTATTGCGAAGTACATGTTTTGCCACAATTTCATTAGATTATGCGAAATGCAATCACACTTTGTTAAAACGTCAGGAAACTCTTTGGGCATCCCATTTGGCACTTCATATCCCAGTCGTTCGTAAAGTCATGCGTAACTTTGCGAACAGCTTTATGAAACACGGCCCTGGACTGTCTTACTTGTGGAGACCGGGATTTAGAAGCATCCATTAAAATCTAGTCCTGAGATTTGACCAAATAATTTCCCAGAATGACCTGGCAAACTTGGCAAAGGAATACAAGAAAAGAGGAAAAGAAACTGGTTTAACGTTCATCCTCAATCTTGCAGTAGAAGAGTCACTTGAACAGGCAAAATATAAACAACAGCCACCCAGTCAAAGAGAGGGTTGACTACTGATCGTTGTTCAAAATTTTTTTTGCAGTGCACTTTCTGTGAAGGTTCACAAATTACTTTTTACCTGAACTAGAACTCAGGGTTTTGAACCCCTACGACAGATTATTCGATGAAAAGTCATCTGTCCAGTCAACGGTGGTTTGGGACTAAAATTTAATTTGGGAATCTTGATGTGACGGGTCCATTCAAATTATCATGGGCCCGACCAGACAACGTACTGAGCGGCCCTGAAGCCACAATATCGAGGGGCCCCTTTGTGAAAGCCCCCTCAACTCTCCAAGAACAGTCTGCGCCTGTTTCTACTTTAGTGCGTGCACATTCTGTCATAACCAACCCTTTTCCGAATCAGCGTTGATGGTGCGACTTCAACTGTCCAGAGCCCTTAGAGAGTTTGGCCAACTCGATTTCTGATCAGTAGGTTACAGCATGGCGCAATTTCTTTTGTATTGTGCTTGCCTAACAAAGCAGTACAAGCCATGTTGTAACCTACTGAAAGCGAGTTGGCCAAACTCTGTAACAAAGGGCTCTGTGTTTCACTTTCCCTCAAAATACTTTTTTTTTTCGGGGAAGGTGAATTTGCGGAGAGACTGTCAATCAGTGGACTTCGCACTTGTACGCAGGGCCGACACACAGAGGGTACAGTTGTAAGTGTAACAGCGAGGTGGAGGAGAAACTTTCGTACAGAATGGCCCAGAAAGAATGCAACATTTAAGACTGCCCATGACAGCGTCTCATTACAGTCTCTGTTCCATTCATGTTGTCTTCATTTTCAAAGGGAGAGCAGTCCTGCGCATGCGTTTGTAAACAAAGCTGACTAAATGGGAATCCGTCATAAGCAAGTTTCTCGCTGAATCAAGCATGACTTTGCAGCAACAGTTTATAGCAAATTTTGAAAAAAAGACTTTGCCTCACAAAAATGGCTGCCGTATAATCAAAACGCCTTTATACAACAATTGATAATCTTGGTCATTTACTCGGAATTTTCTTCTCCCCAATAAACTAAGACTAATCAGGGACCACGGAACCGGGGGGGGGGGGGCTGGGGGTTGCAGCCCCCCCCCCCCACACACACTTTTTGTAGTAGACACGTTGGCCTCTGTACAATAATGCGGAAATGATTATCTTGCTTTGTACGCTCAGCTCCCCACCCCCCTTTCAAAACGCTCCACGGCTTCTGCTAATGATGACACTGATGTCGTTTAAATTGTAGATCTCAGGTGTTGAAATCTTTATGGCCCATACTGTATAACACTGAATTCATACATTCATATACATTATATAAGCTTATATTGTAAGCCTATATAAAATATTATGTATATATATATATTCCAGCCTCAAAACGAATACACCACTTTTAAAATTCTATTCACTTAAATGAACACCAAGCAGTTGCACGTGATTTTAGTACTCGTGTTTGTGCGATTTCTTCATGAGCCCTCGCAACTATTCTACATTTTCTACAGTCTAGCAGCGTATTTCTGTATTTCATTAATAAATCTATTTATTTTGTGTGAGTAAACTTTTCTAGTCGTTACCAACACTGATAATCATTACCAGTGAGTCAAACATGTGAAAAATAACGTGCCAGTGACTATCTATTAAATGTTTTTCTCTGCTTTTATCATGTCTATTCAGTTATTTGTAAATTTGCCTTTCTATTTATTTATATTTCTTTATATGTATAACTGTTTACATATTGTCTCGTCTTAAATCAGAATTTGCGGAACAGGGAAATTTTGCTGTGTGGGGGTGCGGAAAGGCGTTATGCCTTCTCTCTCTCTCTCTCTCTCTCTCTCTCTCTCTCTCTCTCTCTCTCTCTTTACAGAAACTAAAGAAAGGAAAGAAAAGAAACAGTGAGTTTCTTTACATATGCACAAACCCATTGTGCATTGGTTTGATATGATTACCCCCCCCCCCTGCCCCTGCCCCTGCCCCTGCCCCTGCCTCCAAACTTTCGCTGGGCATGGAGGTTGCAAGGTATAAAAATAAACACACACACACCCTCACGCAAACACACACACACACCCTCACGCCCACACACCCCACACCCCCCACACATCACTGTTTTTTTTCCCCAGTGTTGCAGTCGCAGTCATTAATTTTTACAGTTCATGAAATCCTGCACTTTACTGAGAAATCTCAAGATCACGCGTCCAATGACAAATAGCGGTAAAACGATACAGTCGTGTAAGCCGATACCTACCTCTTTTTGTTCGTATTGTACAGTATATGTGGTTATCTTGAAACAACAAGAACATCGTCATCGCAATTTTTCATGTTTTTGTATTCCTTGCGGCCTTGCAATGTAGGCGTTTATTGCGATATTGTAGGATTATGTTCAAAACAGGGGCCGGGAAATAGCAATAGCCCGAACAGCCAGAAAAAGACACTGCAGTTAGTCGAGGCTGAACTAAGAGACAGGAAAAGCATGAATGCAGCCGTTTGCCATAAAATTCCATTTTTGTTCAAACAAAGGTGAATCCTTACTGATAAATATGATGACAAACATGAATCAACAATGGACTTCTATGTATCGTTTGGTAAGGATGTCCACGTTGAAATGATTCATCAAAGGACATGACGTGGGCATCATCTTCGCTCGGAAATCGGCAAGAAAAATAGTTTGTGCTCCGGTATGCGTAATATTTTTAAGCGTAAGCCTAGCCAATGACACGTGTAAAACCTATGGCTGAAATGTTGAAAAAATGTCCGAGAAGTAAGACCAGCAATGAATGCCGGGTATAAATTGCTTAGAGCACTCTCTGCAGCGTCAACTTTTCATAGCGCAGTGGTCAAGGCGACTAATAGAACATTGAGACTTATAGGTTGGAATCCCCATACTGATAATATTTTTGCCTTTAATAAAATTGGTAAAAAGTGCGTTTATTCATTCCGTTGATAAAATAGTTATAGTGTCATTGACATTCTTCAATCAAGTCGCTGATACTAACAAAAACACAGGCGTCTTTATATATATATAAAGACACCTCATGTGAAGCTCCGGCTAGGTGTGACGGCGCTTTAACGCTTTACACCATGCATGCGTAGCAGCTGCAACCACGGGCATAAATTCAGCGTCGAGTTTCTCGTTCGGTAGGGGACTGACCTGCTTCGAAGACTCTATCGTTTGGGATCCCTGTCAAAGTGGTTAGACCACTTGACTAATGACACCTCCGCCCCACCCCCCCCCCCCCATCCCGTCAAATGTCATCAAGAACATATAGGGCTGCTGGAAGTTTTCTCCATGGGCCGAAAATCTATTGATCAAACAGTGAAATTACCTTGTCCATATTCTGCTCGCTCTCTTCGCTCGCTCGCAAAATATTCTACACTTTATTACAGTGGAAATACAATTTCGTCACGAAATATTTGGCAAGATGTATAAATTACAGAAAGACAAGCTTGCTGTCAGTAAATGAAATGATGGGTGCCCGCAGCCCGAATAAATGAGAAATTCAAGAATTTCCTTGAACTACAGCCACTCTCCACCGCCGCTTATGTCTATGATCAGTAACGCGGATTTAACAAAATGGCCCCATTCATGTAGAACATTAACAGTGATGATGATGATCATGATGATGATGATGATGATGATGATGATGATAGTAATAATAGTAATAATAGCCCTTATTTAGTTTTACCCAGGGTAACCACTTTAGCTATCAGCTAATGTATCTTCCAGCGGACCCTGCATAACACTATGTGTTATTATTACCCTTCTCCATTCTCATATGCAGAGCGCCTGGCTAGAAGGCAGAAGGTCCCATTTTTGTAAGTCTGCTATGACTCGGCCGGGGATCGAACCCGTTCATGAGGCGGACGCTCTATCAAATGAGCCAACATGCCCGGTAGTAGTGCCGTACGGTATACATAGGTTGGTATATACAGTATACTCATTTATTTGTGTATTGTGTATTATGTATTTTTATTGACTAATTAATCAATTACTTTTCATCGGTTTGGGATTTTTTTTTTCATTACTTTTATTCATTCAGTGATTCATCTGTTCATCTATCTATCTATCTGTTATTCAAACATATTCTCCAAGTTAACAAGATCAATTAAAGTGAAAAGGCAATTGTAGTAGATAATGCAGCACAGTTAATAACCATGTTAGCTGGTTGAATCTAGCGAATTTTCTGTCGATAATTGTGCTAAGACAAACAAGGCATAAGCGATATTATGTCTCGCCCACTTGTGAAAATAACTACCCCAAGTGTATCTATCACCCAAGTTTGGTTGCTATTGCAGCAACATGTGCAGAGTTATGTGTCATAAGAGAGTCTTGCAGGTAAACTTTAACATATGACTTCAAATGACCTTTGACCTTATCACGTGACCTCCTACAGCACCATTACATGCAGGTGTCCTTACTGCATCTATAACCCATGGTTGATTGAAAAGTGAGCGACGGTTGCAAAGTTATCTGTCATAAGGGAGTCTTGCAGGTAAACTTTAACGTTTGACTTGAAATGACCTTTAACTTTACCATGTGACCTCTGAAGGCACCATAACATGAATGTACCCCAAGTGCACCTATCATCCAAGTTTGGTTGCTATTGCAGCAACATATGCAGAGTTATGTGTCATAAGAGAGTCTTGCAGGTAAACTTTAACATATGACCTCAAATGACCTTTGACCTTATACGTGACCTCCGACGGCACCATTACATGCAGGTCCCCTTACAGCATCTATAATCCTAGTTTGGTTGATAAGTGAGCGACGGTTGCAAAGTTACCTGTCATAAGAGAGTCTTGCAGGTAAACTTTAACGTTTAACCTGAAATGACCTTTGACCTTACCATGTGACCTCCAAAGGCATCATAACATGAATGTACCCCAAGTGCATTATCACCCAAGTTTGGTTGCCATTGCAGCAACAGTTGCCAAGTATACGCGTCATAAGAGAGTCTCGCAGGTAAACTTTAACATTTGTGACGGACGGACGCCATTTGGATCCTAAGTCTCGCCCACCGGAGGTGGGCGAGACAAAAATGGTTGCACTGTTATTCCTCACATTTACATCATGCCACGATGCTTTCTTTTTAAAAAATAAAAAAGATAAAAGGGACCCTTTTTCTTCATCATCTCGATTCACGGTTGACACTATCCAGAACAATTTGGAAAATGAGACTTCTGTATGTTTATGCTGAAACCATGACTCTCATCACAGACGATTTGTGTTTATTATTCGACATTTCGAATCGATCTCAGTTTATTTATGCAATGATACAGCATGCATACCATGAATGTAACTCTAGTAGCTTTGAATGATTACACAGATCACCATTTGGTGCAAATATTTACTCTTGCCCCAGTTTTTTATGTTTTAGCAAAGAGATTTGACATTTCAAATGATTTTGTTAGCTTTCCCTAATGATAACAGAAGTTCAAATTCCCGTTGAAGTTAAGTTGATCCGAGCGATTACTTTGTGAAAGCAAAATTGAAGCAAAAATACTTTTTTTTAAAGCTTTGACTTTTATCATGCTTACCTCATTTTCAACAGGCAGTCTCTAACTCCTTATGAGGGGTATTGAATGAATGACTTTTCTAACTCGAAGCTTTCAAAAAGGAAGCATCAATTTTTTGTTAGCCTCTGATAGATGTAGTCCCCCACTCCCTCTTCTCTATTACATAGTAAAAAAAAAAGGAATAGAGATAAGGAGAGGGGGAGAGAACAACAACAACAACAATAACAACAACAACAAAACCAGATCCTGGGATCTCCCCCCCCCCCCCGCCCCCTTTCTCTTGAGATGTCTTGGTATTTTGCAATTATTCTTCTTATGAGGGTTGGTGCCTCTTGGATGATATCAGTGCTTCCTTCATTGGCTAAGTTCTGCTTTTATTCCACATTGCAGTATATGGAAGCTTTAATTCATTCATTCATTCATTCATTCATTCATTCATACATTCATTCATTTTTCCACTTTCAATTTTTCATATTTACAATGATATAAAGTTTCCATATCATGTTAACATACAGGTATGGATCAAACTGCACAATACATTAATAACATGAAAGTGAAAGGGGAAGAGGGCCGACTAAAAAGCAGAGCTTGTAGGGTGTAAGCCCGCCTGTTTGAAATAATTATTATGAATCATCTTTATGAGAAATAAAAGCATAACAACTAAAACAATTGATTCTGTAATAAAAATTCATATTTCAAGACGAAAAACTATGATAAGATATATAAACATATATACATAACAAATATATGCAAAAATATAAACAATACAACAAAAAAGTTACACAAATATTGCCTAACCATCAAGAAAAATTGATTTATAACGATTAATCTATATCAAAATATTATCTGTTCTTTCTGTTAAATTCTCGGAGACAGATTCAGTGTGATCGATCTTGTCAGCATTATTTCATGTTAACTGCATTCCTTTCATTTGTTCTGATAATTCATCCTAATCATGATTCTGAATAAGAAAATCCTATTCATGTTATGTATCAACATTTTTTGTGTATCATTTCACATGCTTTGGTGTACTTGGCCTTGAAGCACAGTCGTGCCTCATACACTGACTAAAGCTACCTTGGTCGGAAAGACACAAATAAATAACAACAAAATAACAAACTTCTTGCCCTTCCCACCGATTCAACACTCTATGAATAAACTTTTCTGTCCACGGATCATTTTATATGAAAGCCTAACTTACGAAAATATGTAACAAACCTCCCAGATCCATTAGGAAAATGGTGTCATCTTGGTTATTGATATTTTGTTGTTCACATCGATATGACATGTTTTGACGAGTGTTTTATCACGCTAAAAAACATGGCCGGTGCTGGAAAGTACAGGCCTGGGGTGGCGATGGAAGATTGTAAATTGGAGTGGAGGAGCGGGGAGCCATGGCACGTTTCCATGAGTAACAAGTTTGTCGACCAGAATTTGAGGTCTCAACATTTTCAGATTTACCTACCGTGCACTCGTATTGATTTCTTTGTTGAAGAAAGATCATAAAGAACTACGAAGAGTAAAAAAAAAAAAAGCCCTTATTTTGATATTCACGACAGAAGTTGAAATTTCTCATGTTGGGAAACGACGTTATCATTGAAAGTTTTTTATATAGGCTATGTCGTGACTGAATTCAGGGTTGTCGAATGGGGGGGGGTTGAGTGGTTTCCTTGAATTTGCTTGGCAGACATTATTTGCAAAAATAAAAAGCATAAGAAAAGCATTAACACTCAAGGTTGAAGAAGAATTGCAGTCCATGCGCACATACGATACTTCGGTGTACGAAGTAAATGAATACACACCCCCCTTTCTTCTCAAACAAGGTATGCTAGTCGAATTCTCTGAAGAAGCTTGAGATGAATACATAAGGTGTTCTTCAGTATCTGTATGGGCAAAAGGCAATTAGTCAATGTAAGGTCCCCAAACACTGCCAAAGTTGCATTGAATTGCAACATAAGAAGGAAAAAAAGGGCTGTGTTATTTAAACCTGCTACTCCAAGAAAAGTGTACACATTAGCAGATCCGGGTGTTGACAATTGGGGGGGGGGGGGGGGGTCTGAGCGGAGCACGTTATCGGTAATTAAGGCAGTGGTGATTGGGTTTAGGAGGCGTCATTTTCAAGTGCGATGATGTCGTTTTATGTTAGATGGCGTCGAATTCAATAAAATATCCCAGTTGCGCCTTCGGAGTTACATGAAAAAATATAGAAGGGCGCGCGCCCCCTCGCCAGCCTCCTGGATTCTCCACTGAACCAAGGTTCAGGTTCATGAAAATTTCATCGCCGGCACAGATTTCTGAAAAGTTATATTTCTTTTCCTAAACGGCAGAATCTGTCTCAAAACATAGGGAGACACGACTGAAACTTTCTGACAAGCAACAAACAAGCAAGCTAAAAAGAAAAAAATTAAGGTCATCAATTTCTTTTGAGTCCCTTTTTTAACTCCTAAATTCTATGATATCGAAAATTGAAAAGTTGCGGGGGGGGGGGGCTATGATTTGCTCTTCTAGTGGCTGAAGCGTCTAATCAAATTCTACTGATGCAGGTTTGACAGTGAGAACTAGTGTCACGACATTGATAAAAGCCTGAGGTAACATAATATGATCGATAAAAACCTAGTTTATGAATTTTATGTAATATACAACTTTAAATGAAAAGAAATTAATTGATTTTCCAAGAAAAATTTTCAAGGAATTTGAATTGGAAAAAGTATGGACATTTTTATATGTTGGAAAAACAGGAATGAAATTTTATTAAACTTGTTGTAATTTGTCTGATTGTCATGGGCGTCATCAATCAGGGGGAAACCGGGGGACACCCCCCCCCCCCACCGATCAAAGATAACTAAGTTTGGGGGTCACAATGAGGTATGCCCCGCCCAATTTGTAAGTTCAAACCCTTTTTTCTGCATTTCAGTAAATTTGTTGGATATGTAGACACAAATTTTAACAACCAACATTTTTTGTTGTTGATGGTGGTGGTTGTAAATTTTCATGTCTTACTTTCTCCGACCCTCTCTTTTCTTCCCTTGGAGGAAAGGGTTTAGCCGTGATGATAGTGAAAAGAGTTAATTTGGTCATTCATTCTTTGATTCCCACAGTGATAAGTATGATACAATTAGTTATAGCATTACTAAAGATTTTTGTAGCCCCATGTACCCTTTTCTGTGCCCATATATTTTCCTGGATACAGCTCGTTATTCCGAAGGTTCGTTATTCCGAAAGTTCGTTCTTCCGAAGGTTCGTTATTCCTAAGGTTCGTTAGTCCGAAAATGAAAAAAAAGGTTCGTTAGTTTGTTAGTTATTTTCGCACTAACGAACCTTGTCATATTTCGGACTATCGGACCTTCGGAATAACGAGCCCTGTTTCACATTTTCAGATTATTGAACCTTCGGAATAACGCCACAAATGTCCGAATTAACGAACCCATTTTAATTTTTGGACTTATGAACATCTAGGTATGCGCAATTTACGTGTTTCGGAATAACGAACCTTCGGAATAACGAACATCACCCATTTTGCTTTGGATGCGATTTTTAAACGAGGTTTAGTTGATTTTTATCAGTTTTATGTTTGACAACGTCGTAATAACAAGGTAATACCTAGTCATTTTTTACGATTGACAAGATCATCCCGTCCCATAGCTTCTTGATAATTTATTCACAACCGTTTCGCATAAAAAACCCAAATTTCTCTTAAAGAAAAACAAAAGTAAACCAATTTAAAAGCAAATGATCCCCCGTAAAAGGTTACCCGTCATCAGTCTCACAATCGCCTTCCTCATGGGCCTGCAATCTCTCTCTCTCTCTCTCTCTCTCTCTTTATATATCTGTGTTCTTGCCTCAATCTGTTCGTCATCGCTGCGCATACTATTGGGTTACACTGATTTCCATAGTGATGGTCAAATCGAAAATATAAGTCTCCGGCTGTCATCACACTAACCTAACCGTTTGAAGTGATGAGGTTTAAAGGAAACGCTCTTTTCTCTCGATGTAATGTTCCTAATTTTGCGTTTTCAGAACCAGATTATCAATATCATTCCTGTGAAAATATTTTCAAGCAATAACCTGATTTTCTTGCATTAAGTAATAGAATTTATGGGGGACAATGATTATGTTTCTAAACTTTACTAAACTATATATGAGTAGATAAATGCTGATTAATCTGAAGAAATTTAGTGAGAAAGTTATAACAAGTTTTTAAAATAATTTCATACAGTGACCATGGTGACAGAAACTTACGTAGCAATAAGGTTTCATAATTATATTCCCCATGATATGAGAATTCATATGTTTGATGATTGTTTTATCATTATCGAATTAGCAAAGCAAGAAGAACTAGGTGGTGTTTCATAGAGCTGTGCGTAAAGTTATGCATGACTTTACGAACGACTTGAATATGGTAAGCAAAATGGTATTCTCAGTCATTCTTAATCGCATGAGCTGAAGTTGAAATTATGCTGATGTAGACTGACTTCATTAGTATACTTTTTGCCACAATTCAATTGAGATTACTGAAAATACAGTCACACTTTGTTAAAACATCAACAACAAAAAATGTGGGCATCCCATTTGGCACTTCACTTATTCAAGTCGTTCCTAAGTCACGCTTAACTTTGCAAACACTTTATTTATCCTTTACTTATTTATTCATTTCTTATTCATTCATGTTTTTAAAATCTATTTACCTATTCATTTTTTTATTCATTCATTCATTTATTTATTTAGTTGCTTGGGGTAGTAAGCATCGGCTCAACCCAATGTACGATACGCTATAAGATTGTTGGAAGGCGACGAGTCTCAGAAATATTTCGGCATTGAAACTTTTCTTTCGATTAAGGCCTTGAAGAGTTACTACATGATCTAATGAAGATGTTAATATTTTTTTTTGTTTCAGTACCTGACTTGTAAGAGAATGTCCATGTAGATGTTAATGAAAACTGAACGGAATTCTATATACATCCCTAAGCATCATATGACGAACTAACATGTACAAGTATAAGAAGATATAGATAAAATGATTAAACTTGGAGAAGAATGAGAAAAGTGGCACTCACGAAGTACTAGCAGTAGAAAAACAGAGATAAATGATTCGTAAAAACAACAACAACTTAAATTGGCCACAAAATGACCTAACAGTAAGCTTTCAGATAACAGTGAAAACTGCGATTCAACAGACAGATGACAGACAAACTCTTGTCCATTTCCGCAAAGCAAGCAATCGGTAATGCTTTAAAAAAACAGTGCTGGGTGAAAAAAGCAACTGAAGAGGGCGCTCGATATCAGAAAATTAGGTTTGAGGCATGCAGTATATGTCAAATTTGATAGATTTGCGTGTGAATACTGAACACTGTTTATCCTCAACCAAAAATTAATCAAAGATATCATATTATTTTTAGGCGTACAGTTAACACACCCATATAAGTCGCATGCACAATAAAGCGCCGCCACTGATGCCTGGTGGCTCGCTTACCTTGTACTCGTTTCTCTTGCATTCTCTGATGTAGACAGATCGGCCTTACGCCAAAGCTTCTGCAAGATCTTGCCGATTCATGCAAAGCTCTTGGATAAATTTTATGGAAACGCTCTCTTCTCTGCAAAAAAAAAAAAAAAAAAAAAAAATCGAGGGTGCATGGTTGTGTTTACTGGTTAATGTACAAACCGTTTATGTGTTTTTGTTGTTGTTGTTGTTTGTTTTGGGTTGTTGTTTGTTTTTTACATTGTCAAATGGTCGTAAAAACCTGTCATTAAATAACTGCAATCCCAGAATTTTGCAGACCTAGATTTAACTTTCAAAGTTAGATGTGGATCTGCGAAATTCTTGAAGGGCGGTTACCTAAAGACAGGTTCTATGAAAAATATGACCTGTGATGAAATAAACAGAACTTTCTAATGACCGGCTACGCCTTAAATTACCTGGTCAAAGTGTTGCTCTCATCCAACTCTTTGTCTGTTTGGACCTATTTTTTCAGACATAACAACATTGATCAACAAACATCTTTACTGTCAAGATCTAGGTGACATCCACTACCCTTGCATACACATTGCAGAGGCGTTCTGCAAATAGTTTGAGAGCAAGGGTTTCAGTCTGCTTCCGGAGAATCGGACTTAGGTGTCATAACTTGATAGGTGCTCATATCCACCTCAGAGACGGGTGCTAAATAGAGCACTACGGGCATGACGGGGGGAAGGGAGAACCCTTGTGATTGCAAAGCGCACAAGACATACAGGAGTGCCATTTAAGCGAAATGCAGAATAGGGAAGATTTAATGAAAGGGTAAGATGGGAAGGCAAAGTGAAAAGAAAATGATAGGATCCTCTTGATAGAGCGAGGGAGATATAGGGGACCGAAAGCGAAGCCCGAAGGGGGCACAGGGTGATTACTCCTTAAAATCGAAAGGGGGAAATTGGGAAGAGAAAGTGAAAGGAGAGAAAGAGTGATAGGTGGAAGGAGCACAAAAAGAAGATATTACCCTTTTCCCATCCATGACATCCTTGGTCTTATCGGTGCATTATGGCCTTGCAAAGTCACGTCATATCCACCTACCATGACCTGCCTCCCGCTTCTCATGATACTTGTTCCGCCATGAATGACAAGGTCTTCACTGCGCTAAGGATCGTGGCATTGTAATTTCAGATATGTCTGCGGCTCCAAATGTTCCGCTCGAAATTCTGAAGGTTGATCATTCTGAACACAGTGTCCTATATCATACCAAGGAGTCATTGATCGGGGATGCTATCTTCTGCATGTTTGTTTATCGTGAACCTTTCGAATAACAAACATTCTGTTTAAAGAACCCCACAGATGTCTAAGGCTTGAAACGGCAATGCATACACCGCCTACCTGATTCAAAATAAAAGAAGACATATTAACGAAATGGCAAGTTTAATAAAGGAAACTTGTGACTCACTGCTTTTAATGACTGGATGGTATCACCACACCAGACATTTAACTCATTAACGTGTATATACATCAATGTTAAAGATTCATATACCTTTACCTTTACCAATTAGAACCAATTTGGTTGTCGGGAGACACGATCTTCTTCTTCTTCTCCTGTAAAAGTGTATCCTTCATAATTGAATATCAACACACACACTGCAAAGTGGTGTGTATGCAGTCGATACGGCACAGACTTCAAGTGCAAATTTATTTACATGTGAACAGGGTGTCGTGCAGTAATGTACATGTGAAGTGCAACTAAAAAGTTTATCGACATGACTGCATGCTAGATGAAGGCTTTCCTCAATGCCCTGTTAAAGGCATTAACACATTATCAAAACGACTTTCTCTTAGAAGCATCGAGAGCTTTAAAGGAGAATAAAACCCTCCGGAAAAAAAATAATATTCAATGAAAAGAGAAGATAGAGAAAAAAAAGTTCGGTCAAAAACGGTTACGAAATGCAATGAGAAAGTTATGAAAGTTTAAGAAGTCTCAATTTACTTTCTATGGCGATCCTGAGATTCGCAATGTTGCTTCAAAATGGTGGATTTAGAAGGACAACTATCAATATGTTTTGTGCACAAAATTTCCTACTTTCTCCATTATCTCTCAACAATGCTCAACATGCTCAATGTGCTGCTAGTTTTGTGTGTGTGTGTGTGTGTGTGTTAACTCAACATGAATTATGTTATGTCACATACACTTCCCCCATGATACATCTTGTGCTAAGAAGGAGACAAGCAGCACCTTGAGAGATAATGGAAAAAATATGAAATTTTGTCTACAAAACATATTGAGAGTTGTCCTTCTAAACCTGCCATTTTGAAGCAACATTGCCGATTTGAGAATCGCTATAGAAAGTAAATTGAGACTATTGAAACTTTCATAACTTTCTCATTCTGTAACCTTTTTTGATGGAACCTTTTTAAAAATTTGCTTTTCTCTGTCCTTTCAGTTAAAATTGATTTCCCCCCGGGATTTCATTTGCCTTTAAAAGCAGATAACTGTAAATGAAACAAAAGACAGAAAGGTACTGGGTAGCGTTTCATGAAGTGTCTTGTCAATGATTTTTAACTGACAAATTTGCTCTGGCCAATCAGATGCAAGGATTTCAGAAGCTTATAACAGTTGTCAGTAAAAATCACTGACAAGATATTTGGTGAAAGGCTCCCCAGAAGTAGTGAAATTAAGCTAGATAAGAAATGTT
This sequence comes from Echinometra lucunter, assembly GCA_029962745.1. Classification (NCBI taxonomy): domain Eukaryota; kingdom Metazoa; phylum Echinodermata; class Echinoidea; order Camarodonta; family Echinometridae; genus Echinometra; species Echinometra lucunter. The sequence goes on along the minus strand of JAPZVO010000022.1, from coordinate 736,804 downwards.
ATGAATCTTAGAATGTTAACATGGTTAAGCCCACCGCACACATACGATCCAACTGTCGGACCCGATTTTCGAACACTGAAATAATGGCATTTTGCATTAAATGTGAAAGTTTACACAAGTAAGATTATCTTATTTGAAATTCGGAATAATTATAGGATTAATAAAATCAAAATTTTGATCAACTGCAAGCCTGGTGTATTAAGGCCCAATTGACATCAAACCGTAGCCGATCGTAAAATTGCGATGACGTAACTCCGATTCGGAATTATACAGGGAGGCTCGCAATAGCCCGCAATATCAGTTTTAGTATTCATACGATTATTCGCAACTTCGATCGTTAAAATTTTGCATGTCTGAATGTTCATATCAAATGCTGTAACATTTTTTTTTCGAAAATAGGATCGCAGACGGATCGTGTCATGCGTATGGTGTGCGGTGGGCTTTGGACAGCTTATGGACAGATGGGGATGGTGAGTTGTCGAGCCAATCATCAAAATGTGACGGAGACAACCCCTGATTAATTTTGCATATGAAATGTCAGGAATTCCCAGTGGTCTCCTTGGTCACGTTGGGAACTATTTCCCGGGGGTCTGCTCTCCTGAAATTATGTCGCGTCGTGGCCCCTTCTTAACTGGCAGTGCCGTAAATTACTGAGTAAAAAACAAGAAAACAAAAAGACGCAGCTACTTTTGATTCGCCACGAGCATGACGAGTTTACATGTAATGATGGATAACTGAATCTACAGAAGTGTACCAATCACCAGATAACATTTTGCTCTGTATGTTCCTGATGCTAGGGGGTTCATTGTCTCCATACTATATTCAAAATATGAGCTCCTAGTATTACTTTTATAAAAATTAAAAAAAGATATTGCGATTTCATATATATATATATTGTCGCTCAACATAAATGGAACACTGAGTATAATTATAGACTAGTCGAAATACCCGTATGCGCAGTCACAAATTTACAGAATCCAACCGCCATTCGGTCTTATGCTGTCCTTTAATTTTTGAGAAAGGAACTCAGTAAACCCGGACTCCTTCATCACCAACCGTCGTGCCTCGGCATTCCGTGGGCATGGTCGGATCATGATGTTAGGGATCAGACAGAAGCCGCGGAACGTTTTTGAAAGTGAGGGGGCTGTATGTACAAACCAAAACATTCACTTCCGGGTTTTTGTGCAGGGGCCTATGTGTCTACTCAAAAAAGTGAGGGGGATGCAGCCCCCCCCCCCCCCCCCAGCCCCCGCGGTTCCGCGGCCCCTGTCAGAGAGTGTCATTTAGTCACGACACTTAAAGGTAGTAGACTACATTTGCACAAAATTATTTCAGAATTTGAAGAGAAATAAGGCAATTTCCATTTCAAATGACAAATTTTTTGATATGTAAAACTATCATGTTATCAAATTTACAAGAATGACTGAAAAATCGTGCCTTGACATTCCGTGGGCATGGTCGGATCATGATGTTAGGGATCAACGAGTCGTCATTTAGTCACGACACCTAAAGGTAGTAGACCACATTTGCACAACATTGTTGAAGAGAAATAAGCCAATTTCACTTTTAAATGACAGATATTTTTAATATGTAAAACTATCATGGTATCAAATTTACAACAATATTCCAAAGAATAAGTGAAAAATGAATGGTTTTACTCTTAAAGCGTCAGGACGCCTTTACAAAACAAAGAAAATAAAAGAAAATTTGTGTTTAACATTTCCTTCTCAGTCCTAAAAGGGAATGTACTGGGATCTAAAACTTTACAAGTGTTTTTCTGTGGCTTAAAGCAAACTAAAGTAAAACTTTTGTTCAGATTGGATGCCACTTGCACGTGTTGGGTGTCTTGAGACATATCTCGGTTTCGAGACATGTCTCGAGACAGTGTGTCTCGTGTTTCGTCTCGGTCTCGGACGCTAATGTCTTGGCCTCGGTTTCTGTCTCGAAGGGAAATGTCTCGTGTCTCGGAGGCCGAGACATCGGCGAGACTCTGAAAAAGAGCTCAATTTTGACGAGTTAATCTCACTGCTTTACTTCAATCTGTAGAATAAAATCACATTGTTTTCATTCTGAAAGTAAAAAGAACCCGAAAGAGAGTAGAGATTTAGAGTTGGATACCTTGAAATACAGTTTTTAGATCTTTAATTTTTATTAAACAATCAGAGAATACATACCAAAATACATACGCAGAAAAAACTAGAAGTAAACAAAATTCAGAATTGACGGCCGGGCGCCCAACGACTATGTTACAAAAATGGCAAAAGTCCCACATATGTAAGCCCCCCCCCCCCCCGCATTATACTCAAGCATTTACAGTGATTGTGTGTCTAGTGTCTCGTCTCGGTCTCGGCTGTTCTGGACACAAGTTTCTCTGTCTCGGTC
>JAPZVO010000022.1:686922-731922 GCA_029962745.1 Echinometra lucunter | reverse complement strand
ATACCTAGATGTTCGTTGGTCCGAAAATGAAAAAAGGGTTCGTTAATCCGAACATTTGTGGCGTTATTCCGAAGGTTCGTTATTCCGAAGGTCCGTTAGTCCGAAAATGAAATAAGGTTCGTTAGTCCGAAAATAACTAAGGAACTGAACGAACCTTATTTTATTTTCGGACTAACGAACCTTCGGAATAACGAACCTTATTTCGTTTTCGGATTGACGAACCTTCGGAATAACGAACTTTTTTCATTTTCGGACTAACGAATTTTATATCATTTTCAGACTAACGAACCTTCGGAATAACGAAATGTAATAGTAATATTATAAACATTACTTGGGTGATCATCATCGACAAGTCTAGGGCTGTTTTATGATTTCTCCACGTCTTTTGTATAACTGTTTTGAACTATGTAAGTTGATATTTTGATGTTTTTAAAATAGTGAAAATACATGAAATGAAATAGACAGCTTGAACTTACAAAAGTGTGTGAGCTTTTTTACCGTTGATTTCATGACTCGAAATAATAGTTGATTTTATCACCAAAGATAAATGAACCCTTCAAAGATGCATGTACACAGAAAATTTACATTAAACACTTAAGTGAAAGTGTGATTGAATGGGACAAAGAATAAGGAGGTTAACTTTCATGTATCATTTTCTTTATTCCCACACATTTAACCAGACTGTAAACATGGTAAAACAATACCTTTTCGCGCTTGTGGTATAAACTATAAACAATCAATTCTTTTCATGGGAGATAGGAAAAGGTTTTCTAAACTCAATTATCTGGTTCGTAAATTATGTATGTTTTGAGTGAATCGATATGCAAATTTAGGCACCTCCAGACATCATCGGGAATAATTCCAACATTGCTTCTGGATGTTGCCACAAACACGAAGATCTCTTTGAAGAATTCGACTCCTGGATTTTCTTCAGGTACTGCTGGTGTGAATCTCAAGATTCATTCTCCGACTCCAAGAGAATACTTAAGCCGGAAGAATCAATTGATCTTGTATAGATCTCTGACAGTCCCCTTTGAAAACAGGGTGCAATTCGTCACGCGATTTTAGCTCCAAGCTTTTAGAACATCGTATAACATATAAGAAACATTAAAAGACGCCTTGGGATATTGTTCGAGAAAAGAGATTATTGAATAAGGGCCAAGGTTAAAAAGCAATTTAAAGGAGAATGCAACCCAGGCATCGGTATGTTCTTAGTGAATGGAGATGATCAAAAAGAGTAAACAGTGAAAGTTTGAGCAAAATCGGACAATCTGTTCAAAAGTTATGAATTTTGAAAGTTTCAGTAAATCCCTATTACAGGGATCTTGAGTTGGCAACTTTGCCAACATCTGTGATGTCATCGTGGACAACTCTCCATTCATTTTGTGCATAAATCTTCAAAAAATGGATTTTTATGAAATTTCAAGTCAGGAATCAACATAATTCTTCCCAAAATTCTTGCAGAATTGATTTAGCCATGTCATACACAAATAATAAATCAAACAATTTTTTATTTTTCTTGAAAATGAAGAAAATGTGAAATTCTTTGTACAAAATGAATGGAGAGTTGTCCACGATGACATCACAGATGCTGGTGGAGTTGCCAACTCAAGGATCCCCATAATAAGGATTTATTTAAACTTTCAAAGTTCATAACTCTTGAACGGATTGTCCGATTTTGCTCAAACTTTCACTGTTTACTCTTCTTGTTCTTCTTCATTCACTGGAAGCACACTGATGTCTGGGTTGCATTCTCCTTTAACATGGCAAAAGTACAATTGCAAAAAAGGATGAGGCTAAATTCCCCTTTGTCTCTTTCTACCTCCCCCCCCCTCTCTCTCTCTCTCTCTCTTTCTATTATCATTTTGTTTCCATCCACCCTCTCCTAACGCTCGTTACACTCTGTGTCCCCTCTCTTTCTCTTTCTCTCTCTCTCTCCCTCTCTCTCTCCCTCTCTCTCTCTCTCTCTCTCTCTCTCTCCATATAGCTCCTACCTTGTCTGTCTGATTGTCTTTTTGTTGGTGTTGTTGTCGTCTCGTTGTCTCTCTGTCTCTCTGCTACTTTGGGATATATATAAATATATATATATATATATATGTATATATATATATATATATATATTTAAGAATCAGAGTTGCTGGTAGAATGCCATTGAAAAATAAAATCATAGATTTTAAAAGAAAACGGAGCATAGCTCTCAAAAATGAAAGGCGAAGTCACACTCTTCGTCAGTGCCCATGGTGTGACAAAAAAAAAAATGTTTCTTATGTTTCAGAAAAGGATCTTGTGTCTCCAGCTAATGTTATACTATTCTTCTACTCACATAGAATTTTAGTAAGATAATAGATTGCAAGGAATCGAGCGGTAAGTTGACTTAAAGAGATAATCATTATGGCCTGTGACCAATAGCCTCTTCCCACTATGAGAATGGAAGGTTCCGATAAAATGTACATTGCTCATGTTATGAGAATGGAATAGCAATACGCTAGAACCTCTTCTCATTATACAATTTTTGTTCTCGGTCGCTCGCTTTGCTCACACGTAAAATCAAGAAACAAGATTGTTTCGGGCAGTAAGCACTCTTGCTCCAGCAGCGAGAAGCCAAAATATCATAATATTTGGGCAGCGAAATGTTCCACTATCCTACAGGAAGATGTGCATTATATATAAATCATGTAGTGAATTCTGGTGACGAGTCTACTTTTTAAAGCAGATGTTTTTTGTCTGTTGCTTGATTCGCTTGCTCGTAGAAATTCTCGCTTTGCTCGCTCGAGGGTGGTTTCGGACAGCAGACATTTGGACTAGTGAGTTGTCAAAATACAGTTTGTCCCCCTAAAATTACGATGAGCCTATAGGTGTCATTTATGAAAGAAATCAGTTTGCAATATGAAAAGTCATTGTAGATTATGAAACCATAACTATTTCACTACCAGTCAGTGAAGACCCTGTCTGATTCGGTCCAGTAGTCACGAAAGAAATGGGGATTTTTTTTTTAGAAACAATGTCACAAGTCCCTACTGTCTAAATCTGAGCAAAAGGGACCCTCAAATCACTATAGACAAATCACACTGCTTTTTTAACTGTTTGCAAAGGAAATCACTATTGTCTTTTTATTTGTAGTTTGAATGCCTTGTAATGAAAACATTTTATTTCTTGTCATAGTTATCATCATTCTTAATGTTGTTGTTTTTACTGTTGTTATTGCAATTTAAGGGAATGTGGATATATGTTTTTCCATAACAAAATAAATCATAAATGAGAAAAGATGATCAGTTTTCAGAGTTTTTAAGATGATGGTCATTTGTAAGTAATCAAATTCAGTGATTACAAAAAAGACAAAATTATAAGAAAGTGTCATAAGTGCCTTGTCTTGATCTTTGAAGCAATTCTTTGTTGAAATAGTATGCATAAATTTGATTAAATTTGTAAACTAGTCTCTTACTGATGAAAGTAAAGTGACCAATAATGCGCTTTACTAAAGTCCCTGATCCTTTGACTATTGCACCACAGAAAGAATAAATGATGATACATCACAGCAATACCAATCATAACCAATCATAGCCAATCAAAAAAAAAAAAGAAAAAGCGATTTCCTTTTGAAAACCATTCAAAGGGATAGTGGGATTTTCCATATTGTGCTTTGGGTTCTCCATCTGTCCAAACGTGGACGGGAAGGACCTACGACCTGATGACGCCCGTTTATAAAAAAATCTTTTTTTCTTCGCCAACGGACCGAATCAGACGGGGTCTTCACTGACTGGTAGAGGGATAGTTATAGTTTCACAATCTAAAATGACTTTTCTTATTGCAAAATGATTTCTTTCATTATCGATACTTATAGGCTCATTTTGGGGGAGGAACTGTAGAGTCACAGGCATTCGGCAACGCGGTGACCAAATATTATAATCTCTTACACTCGTGTAATTTGATGACAAAATAACACTTCTTTCATGAAAGGATTTTTTTTGGTCGCTCGCTTCTCTCGCTCGAAAAATAAAAATAGCAGTATTCATACTCTGGCAAGAAGCGTCGTTTCTTACCAAGTCCAACAAGCGAATCATGGCCCCTAAATATTCCATTAAAGTAATGGGAGCCCGCTAGGGGGGAGACATCACATCAGCTAAAAGTGAAATATGCAGTTGAAGTTTAACATTACTATTAATCACGATCATTTTTTTATTGGTAAGTTTATGGTTTCCAAAATTTAATGGAGATTATAGGAAATGCAATCACACTTTTTTAAAACGTCAGGAAAAACTTTGGGCATCCCCTTTGGCACTTCATATTCAAGTCGTTCGTAAAGTCAGGCGTAACTTTACGAACAGTTTTTTTTATGAAACACCCCCTGCCCTCCGACCTCAAACTGACGGAACCTTAAAGGAAAATAAAACCCTGGGGAAATATCCACTTTAATGAAATGAGAGGATAGAGAGAAAAGTTCCATCAAAATCGGTTACGAAATGAGAAAGTTATGAAGTGTTTGAAAAGTCTCAATGTACTTTCCATGTCGATCCTCCAATTGGCAATGTTGCTTTAAAAAGGCAGGTTTAGAGGGACAACTTTCAATATGTCTTTTACACAAAATTTCATATTTTCCCCATTATCTCTTTTAAAAGATGCTGCTTGTCTTTTTGTGAACTCAACATGTGTCAAATACATTTTCCCATGATATACATGTATCTTGAGCAAAGAAGGAGACAAGCTGCACCTTGAGGGGAAAATATGAAATGTTGTGTACAAAACGTAATGAGAGTTGTCCTTCTATACCTGCCATTTTCTCTCTCTCTCTCTCTCTCTCTCTCTAACACTCTGTCTCTTTTCTCCTTCCTATTTAATGTTTTGTTGTTTTTCTTCTGCCTTTTAATGTATTTTGTCTGTTTGCCCGCTCCATCTTATGTCCAGCCCCCCCCCCTCTCTCTCTCTCTCTCTCTCTCTGAGTCGGTTCATCTCACTCTTTATCCGTCACTCTGCCATATCTGTTTGTCATATCCCTCTATATCTTTCTCTCCATTGTTTCACCACTCTCTCTTTCTCTTTCTTTCTCTCTCTCTGAGTCGGTTCATCTCACTCTTTATCCGTCACTCTGCCATAATTATCTTCTTTTCATATCCCTCTGTTTCTTTATCTCCACTGTCTCTCTCTCTCTCTCTCACACACACTCTCTCTCTCTCTCTCTGAATCTCTTGCTCCTGTCTCTCTCTTCACTTTTGGATAGCTCTTGAAATCTTAAGATCAAGAAGTACTTGACCTATCTTTTATCTTGAATTCTGCCAATCATGCCAACAATTAGGAGATGAGAGGGGGATGCAGGAATGGCTCACAAGTGCAAGACTCTACCTTGCCATATTGCACTTGTCGCCATAGCTCTAGGACCTGTTTCTGATATCACTTTCTGGGTTTGATGCAGTATTTGAGAAAAAAGAAATGTACAAAAGTACTAATTCAGGGAATTCTGAGGAAAAAGTGTCAATACTCCTTTTTTACAGAGATATCATTATTCTCAATGAATTCAAATTTAGTCTGACGTCGAATCATCATTGCATTTTCATTTAACACGTCATTAGAAATAGTCTACATGTCTATACTATCTGTAGTTATAATTAAATGTAATATTGGAATGTTTTTTCACAACAGTAAATTAACCGAGGCACTTCGAGAAAAACTGAGAGGAATCGTCATGCAACTAAACACGAGACAGCAGCACTCTAATTATAGTTACCTAGAGAGCTTATTTTGAGCGAGAAAAAAGCAATTCAATATGATTTTTAACAATCTATGAAAATTCCGTTTATGAAGTGTATTTCTACTACATAACTATTAGTTAATATTACCATTAATCAATATTACTATTAGTTAATAGTACTATTAATCAATATTACAAACATGATTTACATTATGTTTGCTTATGTAGAATTCAAATTGGCAAATGCCTGCGGCATCAAGAAATAGGACCACATTCATGGTATTAATGAACAGAAATATCGACAATTTATCATAAAATTTGTTCAAGAATCATATTCTATTTCGCAAATGAAAGGTTACCCCAGTTCTGGTTTGACGAAACATGTTTTGTTAGCTTTCTCCCTCTTTTTATTTCCAAGTGATAGCCTTTGACTGTTGCAATGTCACATAAAGAAGAATGCTCTTGAAATGCCCTCCTTTTCCAAATTAAACTTATACTTTTGAAAATGTGAACCAAACGATACCCGTCGGCGTTTATTGTTTTCTACACTTTTCCACTTTTCCTTTAACATTTGATAAAATGTGTTATAAATTAATGATTCGAAAACCTCAAAACACCAATTTATTCTTTACTATCGATTCAACATTTCGCAATAACTCAAGTTGTGGGACCGTTTTTTCACCATTCAATCGTCTGACCGGTATAGGTAATCGAATCTATCTGTAATTGCAATAGGGAAATCATCCCTATGAGAATGGGGATGCATGGCGTTTCAGAGGTAAAGCAGAATTCTAAAAGAATTCGGGATAAATTCTGTTTACGCAAGCGAAAGCTTTGAGAGAAAAGAAAAGACAAGATAAAACTTACATTTTACCCGCAAACAAGATAGTGGGTCATTTTCCAACAAATCTTCACAATGGCGTCTTTGAAACCAAAATGGAAAGGGCGGGAAGTGATATCGATGGGAAAACGTTCTGCTATCGATTTCTCGGTTATCGAACCGTCCCCATAGATCTCAGGGAGGAGGACAGAAATTCTAGATGCCCCGACGCAAAGAGATAAAATGTAGGTTCTTAAAATGAAATCAATGAGTTTCTTCAGCATAAGTCGGTAACCCTCTTTTGGACGAAAACAAGTCTTATGAAACAACATACATTGTCGAAGATCGTTCAGACATTATTTGGAGGCCCGCCAAACGTCATTAGCCTAATTAGTCTAGAAGCGTGATACATGCCCGTGGTGATAATACTCTCATGGCACAAACTGTGAATAGGGGGTAAATATTTCTAAAGGAGGGAAAAGTGCCTGTTCAGTGACATTGATTCTGTTTTAACCGATCTTCTCTCTCTCTTTCTATCTCTCTCTCTCCAAATGTTTTCTTCTTACTGCTCCTATTTATATTTAGAAGGCTTAATGTTGTTTTCTTCATTCCCTAGCTCAGGTAATGTGCTTTCAATTTTCACCTTGCTTTCAATCTCCTGATGCAGATTCTGCCCCACCCCATCATCACCATCATTTTACCAGAATCCCAGGCGTAGCCAGAACTGTTAAAGGAGGAGAGGGTCAACACAATATCAAAGAGTCACATACTTTCCTTGAAAAATGATTTTAAAAAATAACATGAAAAAAAAGGGTAGGAGTAGGTATATGGTTGAGTAGTTAACCCGTTGAAAACTGAATTCTCAAATTCCTATAGACTTTATACAGGGACTACCCGGTCTTGGTGGGCAACGGATTAACCGCTTAATTCTGAGGATAGTGAGGACGGGACGGGGTGGGGTGGCACACTGTGCCTGCATCCCACTTTGCCTATGATCACCACTCCGCCACGAAGTCTTCTCTCATGGCCATTTCCATCAATGTCAAGCCTTTTGTCCTTATCTCCTTCAATTTCCGTTGCTCTTGTTGCTCCTGTTGTTTTCCTATCCGTTTGCCTTGCCAACTTTTATTACGAATTCCATCATGTTTTCGTCAGATTGGATTTCCCGATATCCTGATCCTGCCATCCCCTCTTAAAATAAAATCTATTTTTACATTTTACTTTCGAAATAATTTCGCTTATTTATGATGTCACATTCTATCTTTCTTTCTTCACCAGGTTCACGTCTATCTTTTCCTTGTCCATGTTGTCTGATATACAGATAGATACTATCTTATTTTATTGTTTTGCGTTACCAAACTTCTTTATGTTAATCATTTCATAATTCAATCAAGGTTTACTGTAATATGTCATGGCTGCCAAATGGCTGAATTGAGACAGTTGTACAGCTTTAAAAAACACAATCATAATAAACTCAAATAACACTGAAAATTCTATAAGTTAGGGCAAGAATGAATTAAGGTAAGATTCAGTAAAATATGTAGAAATATAAAGTTACCCTGCCATTCGATATTTTTCTTTCCTAAAATCATTTTTAAAAATACACTTCATTCATAAAACGACATCATAAAAAAGAATATAGTTTAAACAGGAACATTCATGAGATATCTAATATGGTAACTGAAGTTGAAGAAAAAAACTATTTCTAATAAAATTATTAGTTAAGCATGATGATGACAATAAAAATAATAATAATAATAATAATAATAATAACAATAATAATAATAATAATGATAATAACAATAATGATGATGATGATAATAATAATAATAACAACAACAATAATAATAATAATAATAATAATAATAATAATAATAATAATAATAATAATAATAATAATAACGTCTTATTTACCCAGGGTAGCCACTTCAGTGTTTATCAGCTGCTCTTCCAGCGGGCCCTAATATGTTATCATTACCCTTCTCCATTCTTATATGCCTGGCTAGAAGGCAGAAGGTCCCTTTTTTTTTAAAGTCTTTGGTATGATAAGTTGATATAAAAGCATAAACTAATTATGCTCACCTGTCAGACATACTTTCTGCTTTCTTCCGGTCAAAACTATAACTCTCTTCTTTCTGACCCCCTTTTCAGCATTTACAATTTTCTCATTCATAGTTAACTTTACTTCTCCTGTTTAAAATGGCCTACAGTGTTTTGTTTTATTCTTCATACCCCAAGCCAAGCGTTTTATAATCTTTACTTCGTCAAACTGATATACCCCTTCTTATTCCTTTAAGCTATTTTAGTGACTGAATTCAATTTTCTCATAAGTTAATTTCTCACCTTTTTATATTTTGTTTTTTGATTCATTTTTATTTTTGTAGCATATTGCAGGTTAACCATTTATTTTAAGATATATTTTGGAATGTATGCACTAAACCACTCAAATGCCATTTTATGTGAAGTCGCCATACGAAGTGTATACTGTTTGGATGTTGTTATTATTTCTGTGTTTTGGAAATAAAAAAAAAAAACTCTTGAACTCTTGAGTATTTTTATTCTATTCATTCATTTATGTGACATTTTAATTATATACCGTTGTGATTTTATACCCCCTGTTTGTAAAATTCCGCTCGCATGCTGTGAAAACATTTACAGCATGCGAGCAGCTTGTGTGATGGTTTTTTTTTTTTTTTTTTTTACAATAAACCAAACCAACATAATCATTTTTTTTTTTGGCACAGCTGCATCTTCCATTTTCTTTTTTTTTTATGTAGAATGATTTACTCACCGAGAAAACGATAGGTCTTACTTCCCCGAAGCCCGATCCTAGGTACAAGAAAGAAAACATGAAATTTGGCCTATTCATTTTGAAAATTAGACGATCAAATATCAAGTTCCATTTTAGTGCTTTATTTGTCTCTTCTGCTTTGCCTCGTTGGCCTTTTCCCTTCTACTCTCGTCCAGATATATCACCGCTGTCGTCATTATCGAATTACCAATGGTCACGTGATCACTGACGGTCACGTGCGAATGCTTTAGTGCAATAGGTCATGAGCGTTACAATTGGTCAGTGGCAGACTTGTATGGTGGCCCTGAAGTACGCTCGACAACAGGTCATGAGCGACGTGAATTTCGCATCCCAGGTCCCGAATTTCGCGCCGCGGGTCGTGAATTTCACGACTGCAGGATGCAAAGTTCGGCACGGGTCCTGAATTCCCCACCGCGGGTCGTGAATTCAGGGCCACCATAGACTTGGACTGAAATTACGTGGGGGACCTTCGATAAGCCTTGTCGCGATTTTTTTTTCCCCACGAGAGTTCCGGACCCATTACCATAATGGGCGTCTGAAAAGTAAGACTAGCAAGAAATTCCAGGTATAAATCTCTCTTAGAGAACGTTTGCTCGACGTCGGTTTCCCGTGGGGCCGTGGCTCAGTCAGTAGAGTGGGCGTGCAAGAAACGCGAGGTCTCGGGTACGATTCCCACTCTCAGCTGTGCTCTATTTTTGCTTTAATAATTGATACCCGTTGCGTTTATTCCCTCAGAAAAAGTTAAAGTATCACAGCTATTCTCGAATGCAGTCGCTGATGCTAATTCCAGCCCGGACCTCTTCTGGGGGAAAAAAATCGCAGCCCGGACCAGTCAAACTATGAAAATCAGCATTTCCAACATTTTCCATTCATCATGATTATGGTTTGGATTGCACTACTGTAGGCGTATGGGCGTTATTTTCCCCGGAGGGACACGTCTCCTGTTGAAAAATCATCTGTTCGGCGTTTAAAGTTAGTAGTTTGTAAGGTTTCCTTTTTTTTTCTGTTATCACCCATTTGAAGAATGAGCATGATTATCTACCCTTTTTTTAAAAATGGTGCATAAAAACACCCGTTCACATTTACAGAAGGTTCAGAATATTGTACTGACTTCTCGAGACACAAAACTGGGGGGTGTTTCACAAAGAGTTAAGTTTGTTTTGAGTCGTGCTTAAGCGCCAATGCGCAACAGGTATTAAACGCGTAATCTCATCGATAGACTTCCAATAGTGAGCGTCCCCTGAACATGATCTGACCAATGGAATGATGCATAATATACAGCACGCAAGTAGAATTTAAGTACGACTTTTATAGTCAAACTTAAATCTCTGTGAAACACCCCCTGGAGTCTAAGATATTATCTTTAGTCTATAAAGATCGTCCTATTTAAACACATGTGTAACCCATTGTAGAAAACTGGACATTCATTATATAAATTTATAATCAAATTATCCCTTTCTCAGTGTATACAGCACATAACCCTGTTTAGAAATTCGGTCATGTTTATTCGTCCCTCAAATCTGCTCAGTTATAGAATGATAGTGTCGTGTGAAATCCTTACTACATTTGACATTTCTCATGTCGACAACGAAATTCAAATGAAAACAGCGATGCGACGAGTTCTTGGAAGTGGATTTCTGGGGATAAAAGCGTAAAAAAAAATAACCTTGATTAGCAGCTCAATAAAGTAAGAATTTGGTTTCACCCGAGTTGAAAATCGAGTTGAATGTGAAGGATTCACCTTTTCAACTAAAGGAAAATGTAACATAAAAAACAATTTCATTAATAGTAGGTTATAAAATTAGTTTTTGTGATTTATTAAGGCCTATATACGTTTTTGAACGTCTTAAAACACAGTGTCCTCTGAGAATTCTCGATAGGTTGAGGTTTTCCTTCCATATTCTTGGAAATCACTTTTTAATTCAAATCAAAAGGAACAAATGATCTCAAAGGCAAATGTCAGGGGCTTTCATGAAATTTAAAAAAAAAAAATTCTCCGGATGCCAGTTCTAATGCCGCAACGAGAAAATGTGTCGGTTATGAAAAGATAATCGGATTTCTCTAAAAGATTTTTACTTTATGAAGGGGATAGTAATTCTGTCACTTTGACGTGTACGAAGTGAAGGGAGAGAGAACGGAAGAAAGAGGAAAGGGGAGAAAGAAAGCGGGAGAAATGGGGCGAAAGACAGAGGGAAAAAACCGATGTTGAGGGGAATAGATGGATAGATAGACGGAGAGAAAGAGTGAGAGAAGGGCGGAGGTTGAGAGGACAAGGGTATAAAATAAAATAGAGATAAGTCCAGAAAGGCTATAATTTCAGATTCGAAAAGATCAATTTTTGAATATCTGATGTGATTCAATAAGCTTACAATATTTGTGACTTTGCGGTTTTAAGCGCTAGTTCAAACATTACCAATTTGGGGAATTTTTGTTTTCTAATCCTGTAATCCAGAGGGATATTTCTTAATTTGCCTGATTGGTATCTCAAGGGAATTAGCAACCTCCTGTAAATAAACAGAATAAAGGGACCATAGTTTGGGGGGGGGGTTTCCAGTACACTAATAATGGGCCTTCTTCGTCAATAAACCAGGTAGGAACCTTCCACTAATATCAGGTTTTCAGGACTTTGAAGGAGGGGCAATTTTAAAAAAAATCTGTGATAAGCAAAAAACAAAACAAACAAGCAAATAAACTGTAAAATATTTGTTTATTATCATTATTGATACATTACTGATACACTTTTAAATTGTCTTTAGGGGTCTTAAGATGGGGCTCTTCAGTTTTAACCGGGGGCTCCGGTCACCTAGCCCCTAAATCGGCCGCTGCTTACACAGTCGTCTGGTTGTCTGGAAGTGCTGTCTCGAGTAAGTCCCGCTGTCATGACTCGTAAGGGAATGCCATAAACAGTTTGTTCTTCGTTCCAGCACTTCTGAAAACAGCTTCGACATTTATGGTAGGAGAAGGGGCCCAGGAAGAGCACTACTGTCAGATTTACTACTTGAACATGATTTCTATTTTCATATTCAGTTCAATTCAGTTCAAAATAACATTTATTTTCTTCCACTTGATTTTCAAGCGAGTGCTTGTGGCGGGCTCGCCTGAACAATTCAACACGATTATGAACATTATAAAAAGGAAGAGAATGACAGACAAAAGAGGGGAAATAGGACAGGGAGAGAGTTTAGAGTAAAGAAAGGGAAGAGGAATAAGTAGTAGAAGAAGAAAACTGCAACAAAGTATGTATTTCGTGACATGCTTATAAAACATACAGTGACGATGGCAAATTGGTTTTACAGTACGGTTTACAGTGTATTTACCATGTTTACAGATATCCAAACAAGTGTGAGAAGGTTCAGTCCCAGCCAGTAGTTTTTCAGATTGCTATTATATAGGCATATTTTTTTTTCTCCGAGAGTAATCTTTTGGGTATTATTTCATCATATCGATATTTCCAAACAAGTCACAAAACATATTAGAGGTAACACTTAAAATCGTCTCAAAAGTTAGGATATCATAAGTTATTTGAAATTAAGTTATTTTTTTATTTTATCTTCTTTGGTAAAAACAAAGTATATAGTTCCAAAGTCAAATACAATCACGTATCGTTTATCATCTGAGTGGGACTGAGCCCTGATATTCTATCGTGCAGAATGATACCAAGATTATTGAATTTGGTGAAGTGATTTCGGTTCTTGCCCGTTTCTTAAAATGCAGTCATTTGAAATTTTGAAATTTTGGCGACAGATGAGAGCAGAATTGTGTCGGGAATGGCCTTTCATATGGCATGTTTTGTTCTCGACACGCAATCATGGACTTCCCTCAAACCCGTATAATGAAAGGCTATTTCCGACACATTTCAGCGCTCATCGGTTGTCAAAAACATGCGAAATTGACTGTATTTTGAGAAAAGGACATAAAATCAAAATTACTTCAATAAATTCAATGATCCCGGTATCATTCTCTTCGGTCGAAGATGTTTTACCTTACGATGTAATAAGATTATCTAGTTTTTAAGGAAAAATACAGAAATCCGCCGTTCCGCTTTTTCTAAGACACCCGGTATAGGTTGTAAATGCAGGGGATGCCAGATGAATGTTGATTAGCAAGAGATCATTAGCGGAATGAGGAATAATGTCGCCGATCATTATTACAAGCAATTTTACTTGAAATTAATAGCCATTGCTGTGGGCGCCCAATTACACTTTTTACTTCATAAAGTAATTTTGAAATTAGCACCAATTTGCAGCTTACATATTTTGTGCAAGGGAGCGTTTCACAAAGATTTAAGTTTGACTAAAAAAATCGCACTTAAATTCCTACTTGCGTGCTTTATAGTAAGATCATGCTCAGGGGACGCGCACTATTGAAAGTCCATCAATGAGATTACGCGCTAAATACCAGATGCGCATTGGCGCTTAAGCACGACTCTTAAGTCAAACTTAACTCTTTGTGAAACACCCCCCGGATCTTTGTTTTTATTCGTTGTTATGACCCTCGTACAATCCACCCGATAATGTAGTCTGACTGAGATTCGTTAAATGTACCGCCGAATGTGAATTGGACGATTCAATCAACATTCATCGTAATATGACAATGACCTATGAACAATATGAATGATTTATCTAAAAACAAGTGCAGTGTGTAATTCTTTTCTTCACCATAATTGAAAAATGAATTTAGAAAAAAAAATGTAAGTGTTATAAAGAAAAAAAGAATTTGGGGTGATGAAGTATCTTTCGAAAAGTGAGAATATATCCCTATGGACATTAAACTAATTTTTTTCGATAAAGCAGACACTGGCTACTTATTCTTGTATTTCCCATTATTGATTTTATGAAATGCAATGAGAAACAAAGAAATTCCAAAGAGATGCATCCATCATTTTCAACCTAGCAAAATGAATTATCCTTGGCTTAAGATTTCACATTTTGGATTAATGCATATTTCTAACCTTTTTCGCCCCTTTAAAAGTCATAAAGGTTTACTTTTACCTGTTTAGTGGTATAGGTAGTCACATTTGTCGATGAGAGTAGGTAGGATCGATCGGATACTCTTTGTTTTGACATGCCTGGCTTCATACTGATGCCACAAATTGACAACTGCGGTTGATCAGGCAATGATGAAACAGAAAGGAAAATGGCGCCATTAAATTAGTGCGTCACGGATTCGATTTTTGCCCCAGATTCGGTTTGCTGTATCAATGATCCCAGGGGTATAACTCTGATGGATTTCAAAACCATGGTAATGGTCCAGCTATGGGTGTGCGTGTATGTGTGTGGTGTGCGCGTGTGCGTGTGGGTGTGGGGGGTTCTCATGTTACTAGGACTATCGAATGGCATGAACAAACGACTGAACAGAGGGGGAGGGGCGAGGGGTTAAAGGAGCGATTAATCGTATCTTTATTTTCGTGAAGTCCCCTCTCACCGCTCTCTCTCTCTATCTCTTCTCTTCTCTTCTCTTGTTTTCTGAATCCTCCCTCCTTACCATTCTATAGAGGATGCTCCCCAAGGCCTTTGGAGGTATCGCTTGTATGCCCCATCTATAAATACAGAGGCATCCCTAAAAAATTTTCAATGGGGAGGAGGGAGGCTACGTCACCAAATTTCCAGTTAAGGTATTAGACCAAAAGAAAGCATGCACAGGAAAAGCAGAAAATATAATGGAGCAAACCCAAAAAGGTCATTCGACATGTCATTTTTTAATTTGTCAACAAGGAAAAACAAAGGTTTCTTTACAGGGTGGGGGGGGGGGGGTGCCCACTCTCCGCTCTTAGAACCCCCTGGATGAGCACACTCAAGAGAGTCATGAAACGGACACGATCAAGGACTTCGACATTCGAAACCGAAAATACACATCCCGTGAGCAATGCTCCTCTGCCATGTCTGCGATCTTCGAACATCGTTTCGTAATGCATTGAACTTGCTGGGTCATGTTGGTAGCGATTACTTTATCTTCGTCTTCATCCGTCTCTCTCGCTCTCTCTCTCTCTCTCTCTCTCTCTCTCTCTCTCTCTCTCTCTCCCTCTCTCTTTCTCTCTTCTGCTCTCTCTTTTTTCTTCTCATACGACTCTAATTCATCTGTCCTAGGCAATGTTAACACGAGGCGACAATGCAATACGTCATAGCCTGAGCTGATGCAGGAGCCCGTGAAGTCAGTCCTCATATTTTCTCTTTTATGAAGCTCAAATGACTGAAAATGGTCCCAACATCAGCCAAAGACGAATCGCGCAAACTGGGCATAATCTGTATTTCTCTTCTTCGTCTCGTGCATTTTATTCATTCTGTCCATCGTGAAATGAACATGCAAAAAACACTTCAAATTATGCCTAAAAACTCATCCAGTTCAGCTGATGTGCAATGCTGATTGAATTGGAGGCGCTTGTACCTTTCAATGTTTTGTTGTTGTTGTCGTTGTTGTTGTGAACCGTGTTGTACCTTTAAATGTTTTGTTGTTGTTGTTCTTGTGAAGCAGTATATTCTTCTCACAGTTGCAAAATGAATAGGTAAAGTTTCAAAGATGCTAAAGGTATTTTATATTTTCCAGTTTAAAAGTTTTAAGCACAAGAATATATCTTATACAAACTGCCAAGGAAAAGAAATACTGGATAAACATTCTAAACTTTATCAATAAATAATTATTCGCTTTAGCTTGCAGTTCCAGTTTCTATGAGAGGTTATCACAAATAACGGTGAAAAAAATAAAAATGAAAATTTGAAAAACAATTCATTTCAGTCAACACATGAATTGGGTCTTTTTATTCATATTGCTTGTCTGTTTTTTGAACGCCAATTCTTCGTGACCTTGTATTAATTACACGTAATAGAAATATACATGAAACTGTGTCATACAAACAACACCAAACACGACATATGTGGATAGAAGCACCTCCAAATTGTCAAATTCTATACCTTCGCTTGCAGCAATCCTCACTGTTTTAGAGGTCAAATTGCATTAACTTATTTTACATTTTTCGGAAAACGCCAGACGGGAAGCAGTTTTCAGACAAACTTTGGCGATTGTTCAAGGCATTTATGATTCCCACGGTGGGGTAATGAACACCTCTCGGGCGTGCATTATTCATAGAATCAATTTGAAATTGTATAACACGGACGAAAAATAAGCATGGGTGTTTTCTTGAGTTTCTTTGATGTTTTTAAGATTATGCCCTAGCCATAAGAAAATTATACCAATTGAATTACGTACAAGAGACCTACTGGGCATGCTGAATGTATTCCATTTTTTCTGTTTTCTGTTCTTTTAATTTTTTTCCAAAGAAAGAGTTTGTTTTTTACATTGAAGGGTCAAATACTCGAGGACTTTTACGCCCTGTGTAATCTTTTCATGACCTTTCGATTTAGTTGCTGTAAACTTGCGAATTCAATAATTGCATTACGTGGGAAAAACGTAACCAATTAGAAGTACGAATGAAATATCATAGATTTGATGTGATTTGATTTGATTTGATTTAGTTTCTTCTGCATCGATATATGTACAAATTTTTTGGGATGACATACATAAAATAAAATTCAAAAGAATTTTTACAATGAATCATAACACAAAGTATTTGTAATAATCATTTACAAAACAAATGATAAACTGTCAATTCTTTTTGTGTGTGTGTAATTCAGTTAAACATAAGATTTAATTCAAAATAAGATTATTTGCAGAAGAAGGACTACCATTATAAGCAATGTGCTTGAAAATATGGCAGCCCCAAATATTATGAAATAGATAACCATATCAAATAAGCAGAATGGAAAAAATAACTAAATCCTGTGTTAAGAGGACAATGACGATGATGATGAAATGATGATGATGATACATTGGGAGTATGAAATTTTCACCCTTTTCCAAGAGGGTTTTTTTTTCTTTGCTGAGAAGGTTTGCAGCATTCGAAAGCATTGTGATAGCAGGGGGGGGGGAGTGTTTCATAAAGCTGTTCGTAAAGTTACGAATGACTTTACGAACGACTTGAATATGAAGTGCCAAATGTGATGCCAAATGTTTTTCCTGATGTTTTAACAATAAAAAGAAAGTGTTCCCATCATCTGAATTAAATTGTGACAAAAAATATACTTCCCAATAAAAATGTTTGTAAACAATAGTAATGTCACTCCACTTCGCATATTTCACCTTTAGCTGATGCTATTTATAATGAAAGAGAATCCCATTTGGCACTTCATATTCAAGTCGTTCGTAAAGTCATTCGTAACTTTACGAAGAGCTTTATGAAACACCCCAGGTTGATCTTATCCTCTGTAAACATGCGAGAAAATATAATGTAATGCATGAGCAGAAGGACACTTTAAAAATGCGAAAAGAAAATGAAAAGACGTTAAACAAAGAATGCTGAATATGTAATTTTTTATATATAGCATGTATAGCGTGAACAAACTTTAAAGGATTTACTAGGATTAGTATTTTGTTTACTTTTTTTCGAAAGAAGGGGCTTTCTTAGCCTATAGAAGGTTAAGGCAGTTCTTATAAGCTATAAACATGAATGTATGACGCGAGGAGAATGACATTAATGCTGAAATTAATTAATATTGAAAAAGTAGAGACAATATATTACAAACAGAGGTTCAACAAGACAATGTCGAATATGGCTTTTTTTTTTTTTTTTAGGTGAATGTTGAGGAATAATCAAATGGACAACTGTAGTATGTCTTATTATTTGTTCGCTATTTTCTTTGTTTTTTTTTTTTTTAAAGGGATTTCTTTCAATTACCGGATGGGGCATTATCCAAGGGCCCTTTCATTGCAGTGCCGTCTTTTACTCTGTAACCACAATGTGACTGAAACTAATGTATCACATAATATGAAGAATCACATTAATATGTAAAAAAAAAAAATGATTAAAGGGGGAAAAAGACAAATAAACGTTCAGCAGACAATGTCGAATATAGAATTTTTGAAAACAATACGAATGAATGATAAAAAATACAAAGATAATGGAGGCTTTTACTTGATTTTCTTTTTGAGAACGGAGTTTTCTTGACGTAGAAGGGTTACAGCAATGAAGAACATTATTCTGCTTGCCCTGGAGGCTTTTACATGGCTGTGCCATCTTATGTTCTGTAATCACGCAAAAGAAATGAATATAATGTGAGAAAAGAAGGGCATGAATGTTAAAGGCATTGGCTAACTTTGTGAGTAGCTGATTTAAAAAATTCTCAAACTAAGATGAAACATGTGTATGAGTACTTGTATTTGTACTCAAAAACCCTGAAACCAACCATAATTTGGAATGAAAAAGTGTAAGTTAGACGCAAACTACGATTTTATTATCCTTCGTCTCACGAGACAATCACTAAGAGGACCACTTTGCTTGAATTTGAAAATGCCGTTATGTACCTCCCGCCGCGTGATACGCCAATACACACAGTACGGTAAGGTGAGTCATACGCGCATGCGCACTCCTTATGTCTATTCTGTGCAACCGACCATCGTATATTTTTCAAACATTGGTTCACATTTTTTATATTTAAAAATACTTCCTGTGGATATTGTACTTTGAAACTTTCAGACTGGTATTTTTACACTATAACCCTTATGTTTATCCCATTTTCAAGTAACAAAACAAGATTTTTTTTAAATCATAACAATGTTAACCAATGCCTTTAAATGGAAGCTGAAGTTCTGGTGAAGGTAAAAAATAATTTTGTCAGCTTTCTCATTCTTTTTCTGTTAGTTAAGAAGATTATAGTAGAAATTTCCCCTGAAAAGGATTGTTCTTCAAATGCCCTGACATTCAATATATGAAGGGAAAAAAAAACAGCCAAAATATTCGGGTCGAACATTTGTGTGTAGTCCCATACTCGCATTTCTATGTGCAGTGCATGTGATTCTCAGCAGAATTGAGTTAATTTCTTATCATTTTGGTGAATCCAAACCTTACAGCATACAACAATTCTTAAGTGCTTTATAATCAACCTTTCTCATTTACTTTGAGACAATTTCTTTTACAATTCAATCTCACGACCAGTACTCGCCTTTATCTTTAAGATGTTGGAAGACGAAAAATAAGCAGAAAAGGCGATCAATAGACAATGCCGATTCCATGATTTTTGAAATCAGTATGCATAAATAATCAAAAATATATTACGACTACGCCTTTCATATACAAATGTGTTTTTCTTCTTTTCCAGGAGAGGAGTGGGCTTTTTTTAAAAGTAGAAACAGCAATATCAAGAATTTTCGGACAAGACGAAAAAAACAATCAGATAATGAATGGACAGTGTTGCAAATATTAGTTGACAATATGTGGCCATCCAGCCCCTCCCTGATAACGCTTTTTCAAGAAAGGAATTTCCTTTACTAACAAAGATTACAGCAATGAATGGTATTATAATGTATGCCATTTTTGTACACACGCGATGAAATAAATGTCATAAGTGAAGGAGGGATACTTTGTCATCAAATAATATTCAAACGACGAATAGCCGAAAGAGATCTCAAAAGGGCATGCAATGTTGAATTTCGAATATCAAATAATGACAAATGATCAGACAGCCCTAGATAACGCTGTCCCACGACACCGACATGTCGCTTTTGCAAGCATCCTGAAAAGTTATCAGACGGTTCGCGTTAGCCAGCAGCTATTGTAGATCTCGTGTGACTTTTGCAAACGTTCTGAAGGATCACGAGATCGACATTGTCGGTCTCCTGGCCAGCTCGGATCTCCCTCATTGTATTTGTTATCATCTGATCATATAGGCAAGCGTGTTTTGTGGAAAGAGAGAGAGATAGAGAGTGAAAGATGGTGCAGAGCTAAGGAGAGAGAGAGAGAGAAAGAAAAATGATGTGGACAGAAACGGAGAGGGGGAGAGTAAGAGAATATTGAGCTGTCACAAAAGAAGAATTGAAACGTAATTCACGTACGGTACGCGACAGAAAATTGAAATATGTAGCATAGCAGAATAAATCGTTTGAACAGGAATGAAATCAACTCGGGTCATTTAAGAGAATTAAGTTGAAGAAAGAGAAAGATTGAAATGAGGTAGATACGTACATAATTCCCACGGGGATAGGTCTCATTCAGGCCTGTACATCATCATGATCATCCGCGTATCACTTTCTGAAAAGCACCCTAAAAGGGGATTAAAGTAGGACGGAAGTAAGAGTGATTTTAATACCCTAAACAGAGAAATAATGTATTACATCTCCGATTTCTCTACCCTTAACGGAGATTTTATGCAAGGATTGCCTCATAATCTCCTAATTTAATAACCTTTTCTCAGATTTTCCTGATTTTAATACCCTTAACTGGATCCCCGTTTTCCCCGCCTGGTGCTGAAAAAACCCCTTTTTTACGTTTTTGTTTACGTGGATGATGTACATGGCGGCCTCAGTGAGATATATCCCCCGGGATAATTCCTAAAAGGTAGTTAATCATGAGAACATTTCAAAGCAGATAAGGAAAAGAAATGTGAGAAAAAGGAAAACTGCTATTCCTTTTTGAAAAAAATAGCAACAAAAAAAAGAGAAGAAGATAGAAGTATAGAATTGCATTCTGGCAATAGCGCGGTTCATAAAACGACCACAACACTCTCTGAACAGCACTTACACGAGGGGGGGGGGGGGGGAATACTTAAGCTTGAGTTTGCACGTACGTCTGACGCTTTCAAAGTGGGGATGTAAATCTTAATCTGTTTTCTCTTCTTTCCCATTTCCGCTGCCTCTTAATTTTTTTTTCCGTCTTCGAGTATAATCGATTCGTTGGGTTAGCTCTCAGAGCAATTATATTTTTGATAGATAGATAGATAGATAGATAGATAGATAGATAGATAGATAGATTCGGTTTATTATATAAAGAAAAAACTGGACAGACAGCCCGAAGGCTGAAAAGTCAAGTGTACATAAATCATGAACAATGTAAAATTGCAAACATTTAAGATTTGAAATAAGCAATAGCATAAATAAACATGGCTGATTATAAACATATAAACAAGAAAGAGGAACAGAAATTAATAGAAAAAAGCAGGGAGTAAAGGGAAGCAGAGAGAGAAGAAGTAGAAGAAGAAGAAGACATAGAAAAAAAGAAGAATAGTAGAAGAAGAGGAAGAAGAAGGAGAAGAGGAAGAAGAACAAGAAGAAGAAGAAGAAAAAGAAGAGGAAGAAGAAGAAGCTTACAAAGACAAGAGAGAGGGAAGAAATATAATATCGACAAAGAACAATATAAAGTTGATCAATGAAACATGTACAAACGTCGTGAATCTATAAGAAAAAAGAATTGGGTATAAAAAACATAAAAAGGCCCAACAATTGCAAAATGCTAAAATGCTAGCTGGCTCTATGAATATCATGCATGTAAATGTATAAAGAAGACGAAGGGAATATGTGATGCAGAAGAAGGGCAAGGAAGATACGCGAAAGAAAGGAAAAAAGATGAAAGAAAAGGAAAAAGAGAACCAAAGAAACGACATGACAGAAGAAGAAAGGAACATAAGAAAGAGGGTAGTAGAAAGAGGAAATGGTCAATAGATGAAGCAAAACAGAATAGAGGAAGGAGAGTTGAGGTAAAGTTAAATAGATAGGGAGAGAAAGACAGAGAAGAGGAGAGAGAAAGGGATAGAGGAGTAGGCATCAACATAACTTCCAATACATGAATAATCTTAAAAACAGGTTGAATTGATCCATCTAAAGTGTACAAATCTGAACATTTAAGAAAATCTAGCAATAAAAACTGGTTAAAAATTCGAATTAAAACATTATGGGCAAAGTAGGACGGTAAGCAGATCGAGATATTATCACAATTTATACATAAGATTAAACAACAACTAGTCCATAATTAACTTAATAGAAGGTGAAAGAGAAATAGGAAAAGAAGAGCTATTGAGTTGGTAATAAAGTGGAGAAGGGAAAAGGGAGTAAAGACGGAAAGAAGTGTAAGGGGAGTTAAAAAGAAGAGAGGAAGGCAGACGTATAGGGTTATGAAGGATGAAAACAAGAGGTCAAATAGAGAAAGAGAGAAAAGGAAAAAGGTGAAAATAAGAAGCAAAGAGCCATTGGCAAGATATGCATATACATATACTGTACATACATGATAAACCCATAATCATACTGCAGCTGAGTTGAGAACAGAAACGATATACGGTATCGCAGATTGTTTATATCTGCGAGTTCTACAGAGTGGTGTGTCCAGGCATTCAGAGTTTTAGCTGAAGTCTAGAGCGGGACTGCGACTGTCTGGTAGGGGGGAGCAAATCGCGATGACGCTCAGATCTCAGCAAACCAAGACCGAAACGAAGCAAGATAAGTAAAGAGAAGCAGTAAATTTCATTTCCATTATCTGCGAGAGCGTTAGAACATGTCAAACATGTGTCAAAGCAGGTAAGGAGAAGAAATGTGAGAAGAAGGAAAACTATTATTCCTATAAACAAAAATAGCAACAGCAAAAAAAAAAAAAAGAAAGAAGAAGAAGAAGAAGAAGAAGAAGAAGAAGAAGAAGATAGGAGTATAGAATTAAATTCGAGCAATGGCCCGGTTCATAAAGCGACCACAACACTCTCTGAACTGCACTTACACGAGGGAGAAATTACTTTAGATTTGAGTTTGCACGTACGTCTGACGCTTTCAAAGTGGTGATGTAAATCCTAATCAGTTTTCTCTTCTTTCCCATTTCCGCTGCCTCTTAATTTTGTATTTTTCGTCTTAGAGACTTCGAATTTAATCGATTCGTTGGATTGCATCTTAAACATGTCTGTACAGTTAAGGAATGGGGTGTGTGTGGGGGGGGGGGGGGGGGAGATGTATGCTTTAAACACAACAATTGACCACGATTTTAAAAAGTGACGTCGCAATTTTTGAATTATTAAGGCATAATTATGTCGGAAAGACACAGAATTTTGTCTGTTTATTTATTCATTTATTTATTTATTTATTTATTTACCTATTTATTTATTTGACACATTTAGGTATGACTTTGTTTACCCACTTTTTTTTTGTTCCATCCATTCTTCCATTCATTTACTTATCTGTTTGATCAATCAATCAAATTTTCTACTTATGTATCTATTTATATTTTTG
This sequence comes from Echinometra lucunter, assembly GCA_029962745.1. NCBI lineage: Eukaryota > Metazoa > Echinodermata > Echinoidea > Camarodonta > Echinometridae > Echinometra > Echinometra lucunter. The sequence goes on along the minus strand of JAPZVO010000022.1, from coordinate 708,579 downwards.
TATTCACTCATTCACTCATTCATTCATTCATTCACTTATCTTCCGCACATTTGAAAATCTAATTACATTTCTGTCACGCATTGTTCGCAAACTCTTACTAAATGTGGGCAACAATTTGTTTACTTGTTTTATTTTGTTGGAAAATTTTTCTCATAACTTACGGTCTTATTTGTTTGATGACCCCGACCCTTCAAAATAGCTGGCGACGCCGCTGTCATGGTCCTTCGCTTCAATGCTGGTCTGATGCTGTCGGTCATAAAGCCGTCAAGTGAATCCAGCTTGTACTTGTGATTCAGGATAAAAAGATTTAAGAGATTTCTTTCTCATGCAGTCAATATCGTCCCATCCTCAGAAATCCCCATCTCCAGAATTTGAAGCACCCTTAGGACATGCCCGAATTAGTTTACCATCATCATTCTGATCATCAACGATTAACCACGCGAATCTGAGGTTTTTATGGGACATTAACACCCAGAGTTTTTGGACTGCAATTACGTTTATCCACATGATCTACCACAGTGGGGAAAATGCAATTAGCGGTGATGTAATATGACATCAACAAAGAGTTTTATCCTGTACTTTTAAACTCTGATTATAACATGTTCCTTACCGATTAGTTTTACTGTAATTCCACGTGGGTGTTTTTTTCTCAACATTTTAATGTAGTTGATTTGATATAAACGAAATCCAACTGTTTGTAGAATGTGTCTTCATCCCCCAAAGAGTAGAATACAATCAGTCGTAACTCCGGTCATTGAGGTGCTTTCACACATGATGCGACAGTGTGGTACCACACTGTGGCGCCACACTATTTCGTCCAGAGTGATTTCGTCTTCACACATGCTGGAACTTTGTGTTACCACATTTGCTAATGAACGCGCATTAACGCGTCAACTCTCAATAAGAGAGCATATTGTCAATACTTGCGCAAGCAATCTCATGGCAACAATTTTTGCGCTAACTTTTTAGAAATCTGATTGGTGCGCAGTTTTTGTGTATCTAGGCAGCAAAAAAAAGTGTGTCCTGCCTCGGCGACATTTTTTTTTTGTCGCCCTATACCCCATAGGCTTGTACACAAAAAAGTGTGGGGACACAGCGTGTTACCACACTGTCGCATCATGTGTCGAAAGCTTCTTCCTGCATCAGTGCATGCACAGATTCCTTAGTTTGGTATAGTTTAGTTAGTTTAGTTAGTTTTTTCATATTCCACAAATCATGCAAGTACATGTCACAATATATAACATTCCAAATGGGAAAAATACATATTCTAATACATGTATATATACAGATCATAATGTATGGCAATAAAACAAGGTGGAGGGGTCTACTGGGAAGCATAGCTTGTAAGATGTAGACCCCCTGATGCATAAATTATCTAAATACGATATTAGCGTAATATGATTAAACCAAGCAAATCATCAAAATTCATGAATAAAATTTTAAACAAATTTAAAAAAAAAACCCAAAACCAATGTAAAATTTATTTGTATTTACACTATATACAAAGACATATACATCTATTCTGAATATCCATGGAAATAATAAAGTAGATGAGATATTTAATAAATCAGTAAGAATTAAGTATGAATGTTTTAACGAGTGAACATATCATTTCAACATTTCCCACTTTTATCGGCGCAAGAGTCATCCACCCCTCGAATGAAAATCCTCCACCCACAATGCAATAAAAACTTTAAATACAGGTGCATCTAATGATAAAAAAGAAGAGTATGTAATTTAGTATTCCGTAAATGTCAGACAATATTCGATTCGTTGCACGAAAATGTCCACAGTCATATCTCTCAGCAGACTACTTATCTAGAGAGTTCATAAAGAAGAAACAATTTCCTATTCACTCTGAGAATATGGCAAGTAATATCAAATTTAATTTCAGGGAAAATGGAATCTTGATCGAGCGGGGATGTATCAAAATAAGACTTTTTAATGGAAGAGGAATGACTGACATATTAAGGACGTCGTGTTTACGATACCCCTTTATTGCTTTCATAATCTTTCTAAATCTTTATTGTCTTTTTCTCTTTTTTCTTTTAAACATTATTTCTCTATAGCAAAAAGCAGGTGGATATGGACTTTTCCAAGATGTGAAACCCATGACACGAGTATCAAATTAGCAGTTATAATTTTCCTAAGCTCCCACGCAATGATGATTTAAGTCGAAACATATCGTTATCATGTGACAATGAAGAAAGTTTTTGACTTTATGCAATATCAGTGATAAGCGGCAAAGTTGCACGAGGTGCATGGAAGTAAGCATAGTAATAAGTACACGAGGGTTATGCTTTTTTTCATAACGATAATCAAGATCATGATGGTTGGTTCTTGCATGGTTCTTGTAAAGCGCCCATGTCAGGCATATTGCCACTCATGGCGCTCCAACATTGATACCACGGCTTTACCACTACAGCGCTCCACCTCAGTGTTTTAATAAACCTGATAAAGGATGCAATTCCTTACCAGATCCCCCCCCCCCCCACACACACACACACACACACTCAGTGGGGTTGGTTAAACTCATTAGCTTGTTCAGAATATGAACCTACCAACTGTCGGTTAAAAACATTGTATGTAAAACATGGGGATTAAAAAAGATATTGGTAGGTTCATAACTGAAACAACCTAATGGTTTTTTACCAACTGTTCTGAGCGTGATGCAATCACATCACCTCGGTTGAGTGTGGAAAGACATTAATGCTACACCAGGGATTCAAATCCCTATCTTGTGATGGTAGATACCATACACTCATGCGCCGAAGATGTCTTATGCATGTTATGGGTGGAATTCAAATATTCTAAGGAGGGAGGTTCACCATATTTTTTTTTCAAAGTCACCAGATTTGGGGGATCCTGTCGGGCCTCTTTTGTCATCGTTTTAACAACTTGAGGTTTACCCATTTTCGGAAGTCAATAGACCAATTTCACAACGCAAGAGGGCAGCAGACTGTTGGACACAGTTCGACATACTGCGGTGGGCGCTCCAACTTTTATAGTACACAAGTCAATAGCGCCATATGTACATTCGTTCGATCTTTTGTCTATTTTGACCAATATATGCAGATTTCTTTTAATATTTGCAATGAGAAATTGTCAGGGAAGTTCAGGTCGCAGCTGTGCGGTGCTCAAATGCCACAAGAATTGGAGAAAGCTTAAAAATTGGAAGCTAACTGAGTGCGAAATTCACTCGCTTTTGACTCATGAAGCCTGTTTGTGTGAGAAGCCGTACTCCCTACACAGGTTTCCGTAAGCAATGCGAAGGAATCCGTCGCCAGTGGGTAAAAATATCACCAGAAAGGACTTTGAAGTCAAGAAACATTATCATTATGTACTTTGGCGTAAAATTTAATGAGTGAAAACATGATTTTGTAAACAGGGTAAGATTGAGGGCTCCCGTTTACTACGGCTTCTATGCTGCAATCGAACTTATACTGACAAAACTAAGTTGCAAAACTATCGAAAGTACAAAAATACATCATACCTTCATCTGTCAGATATGGCCATTGTCTTACCTCATCTACCCATGTATCCATGCTTTATTTTATTGATCTAGAAGAAAGTAAATGGAACAATATTAGGGCATATCTCATATCTTACATTCATTTTGTACACAGAGCCAATCGCGGTCAGCGCGCTTGCCCACAGCAGCAATGGCGTCGCCGATAGAGGGCCAAATACATAAACCAGAGGTGAAATTGGTCTATACATGCTGAACCAATTTCCTGCTGAAATCAAGTGGGCTCTGTATTAAGCCTATGGGAATTAGAAAATGCAGTCATCATCGGATTAAACTTATTTTATTGTTTCATTTTCGTTACATCCAAAACAAAGAAAATTGCAACTTTTACGACTCTCTTGAAATGCATTGCGTGTAATTAGAGCAGAAAAAACAACATCAGACTGCGGCTAGCAATTACTATTGTTTTGTCACAAGGGATTATGTATTACATTCCGCTCACGAATCCAAGCACACAAATTAAAGAAGTGTTTGGATCAGAAATACAACAGTAGCTCCCGAGGGAAATAGCAATGCAAATAGGTTTCTCCTTAACGAGCTTAACAATCCATCATTGCCCTATTAATCAGACGAGGAAGAAGAAATTGTGATTCTATCTCATTTTTAAATTAAAGGTATGAGATTCGGTGAAGAGATTCCCTCAGCATGAAGAAAATAAGTCAATTTTTCAGGAATGCAGAGAAAAGATATGTGTCGAACGATTTTTGGTAGAAAATGTATAATTCGCTGAAAAGCTTCCATTCCCGACTATTTGCAAAACGAGATGGTGTTCCCGCCTATATTTCGTCGTCTTACTTCATGCCACGTATGAGGTGTATATGTCTAAGTGATTTCAGGCTAAAATAGTGCATTTAGTCACGGTTTGTGGTCAAAACGGAATTGTTTAAATCTCAAATTCAACTCGAATTTTAGAACTTGAGACTGGCTTTAAAGATTAGCAAAAGTGAAAGTGGTGGATGAAATGTAAACTCAGTTGGGTTTTCCCCAAAACTGTGCTTTCTAAGAAAATTATTTGTCTTAAACAATCATTAGGATTCAGTAATTCCAAATTTTGAAGGAAAAAAATGTGCTGACACCAAGGAATCATGATTTTGAAAAATAAATGACATTTATCAGCGTTCATGATTTTACTTCCTATAATGCACTTATCCCTCTTATTTCGGAATTCAAACCAAGTTTATCGGGTGAACCATCAGTTTTGATGTTGTCAGAAAAAAGGCTCTCATTCTAATTCTAAAACATCGAATCCTGGGATAAGTGCATCGAAATGTGCACACTGAAGCACTTTATCGTATTTTCGGAGAAATCGGCCCAGATATGGGAGCTTTTCCTTTTAAGTTAACAACACTTTGAAAATAAAGACAAAACGATCAGGGATTTTAGAATCGCTTTTATATGGTGGGGGACACATTAGGAATTTTCCGATTGCCTTCTTTTGTTCCCCAAATAAAATTCTCTGACAAGCTAAAAGAGAGAAAGAAAAAACAAGGATTTTCTGCTTTTTCAGAGACTTCCATAAATTGATGGGACATAGTTACCACGTTGTGTCTCCCACCCTTAAATTTCTCCTTTTTTTGAGGACACGTTCCCCCTTTACCCCTACCACCCCCTCCCCCCCCCCCCCCCCCCCCCCCCCCCCGTTGACGCCCGTACAAACGATCATGGAATAGACACCTATGTCTCTTAAAAATCAGACACACCACCAAAGACGACTCCATACTTTGAGGCCGCTATCCATTCAAGCCTAACCGCTCATCATGGCGGTCTCCAGCGTTCCATGCATTATTTATTAAGTTTGATGTAAAATTACTGTATTTTTCATTCTTGTTCATATCCTTTATATTATGATTATACTGCTCTTGATCCGTTATTTATGTAATATTTATGTATACCTATATGATTTATATTGTATTATTTGAAACGCAGAAATAAAAGCAAACAAACAAACAAACTCATCTATTCTCGGCAATTCCGAATAACATACTTTTCATCGGTCTGTTATCGAACCAACCAGGGTTGGTCTCTCTAGTGTGACCGAGGTCTTAGTTCAGATGTAAGCAGTCGAACCTGAGGTGTAAATTTTGACACCCGTATGTACATGATGTATATATTCATAGAATGATTCAACTACGTTACGGTGGTGAGCTACAAAGTTGCCCTTGTGCCTTTACAGAAAGCTTTGAATTCTGGTAAAAGTGAAAACAGAACTTGTGAATGCCCCATATTGTTCGTTTAAAGAACATATTCAATTCAGAGGCTGTATAGTATCTTCTCTTTTTTTTTCTTTTTTTTTCTTTTTTTTTTGGGGGGGGGGGGGTTATGTCAAAGTGCAAATCGCCTCCTTATCCTCCTTCATATACACCAGTACTCTTCACCCCGTTCACTTTACGACCTTCACTCCCATGATTATCCAAACGATCTTGAAGCTCCTTGAGTTACATTTACATGAGATAAAGGGATAGGGTTTATCCGTCAAAAGTCCTGTCGTGATGTCATTTGATATTCCCAAAGGTCTGAGATTTGAATAACTTTAACAGTTTCGTAGCCCCATGGCAACTTGCCGCTGATTTTCCCTGACAAAGCCCGACAGCTAAATCCCTCCCAAGCATGTGATTTATTTAAGGTTATAACCTTTTTCATCTTCCACAGGGTGCTTTTTTTTCAATGTCTCTTGCAAAATTCTTTATTTTAAGGCCAGTAAAATCTGGCAGTTTGCTGGACTGTAGTATATTGGGTTCTTGACATTCCTAATTTTCAACCTGTTGAATTCTGAATACCTTAATTCCCATAGGACTTTACAGGGGCCACCTGGCTCCGATAGCCAAAGGCACTGGCGTATTGACATGATTGATTGGGGGGGGGGGGGTTCTAGGGGGCTGCTCCCACCCCCGAAAATTTCAAGTCGAGGGATTTTTCTTAATTCATTATATGTATCTCTTCAACACTGTCATTGCATCAACTTTTTTTTTAAAACAAAAACACATGCACACATTGGTATCAATATGCATATAGCACATCAATTTATTTGATATACGATAAAACAGCAATGTAGATAAAATGCCTTGCTCAAGGGCATAAGTGCCGTGCCAGGGATCGAACCCCTACTTTCGCGTCTCCAGTCAAGCGCCTTAAACCACTCGACTACGGCACCTCTACTTTGAATATCAAGCCGATCAGAACTTTTTTTATTCTGTTATTCTTCATATTCCCTGAGGACTAACTTGATGATACACAAATATCCTTATCCATGGAGTGTTCTGCTCGACCACTGATACAACGGACAGCAAACACCATGTAACAAAATCAGAAACAGGTAAGCTTACTCAGTGGCGTATCTAGGGATTATGGCGCCAGGGGCAAACAATAAAGTTGAGCCTCCCCCCCCCCCGTGCCAAAACCTACCTGTCTACTTAATTGTACAATCGAGGGAACAAAGCAACCAAGCAGCAATTTTTTTTTTTTTTTTTTTTTTTTTTGGGGGGGGGGGGTGGTTTTGTTTCCATTTTAACCGCACCATACACAATTTCTTGCGTATACCCAGGACATTTTGCAACTGACCACTGCGATTGAGCGGTTTACCCGGGGGGTTCACTTCCATTGACGAGTGGACAGCACCCTAAAGCACCCTAAACGAGGATTCAAGGGCAGGCCGCTAGGACACCCTAAACACGGATTTTGTGCAGATGTCCCAGATTTGCACACCCTAAACGAGGATATTCCCATTTTCATATCTTGAGAGTGTTAGTGGGGTCCATTGAAAGTTTGGAGCCGTTTTTATCTCGAGATAATGCACTGTCTCATTATGTTTTACACAGGCGTTATAGCATATTCCGTTCACGGGTCTTATTACAGTCGGTCTCGCAGTCGGTGCAAATTACATACCATTTTCGCGTTTTAGATTATCGTGATTTAGGGGGCTTTTTTTTTTCATTTTAGGGAGTTTTTGACACTCTATTCGCGTTCCGCGCGTTCTGCGCCTACCCCTGAAAAAATACCCTTTTTCCGCGTTTTTTTTTCTCGCGGATGCTGTCCAATTTTCAATGGAAGTGACCCCCCCCCCCCGGGGCGGTTTAGAAGTTCGAAGTTTGTATATTTATAAATGGTTTTCCATTCACTCCATTCAAAAACTGGGAGTAAAATAGAACGAAAACCCTTGAGAAATGGGCCTAATCTAGGTATTCGGCAAGTTGACTGAAAGTTGAGATTCCTTGTAAATGTTGAATCTCTCAAATGCTGTTTTATGCACTTTATTCTTCTTTGGGGGCGCAATATTGAGAGGGAGATGAAACTTCCACGATAGCGAGCAAAGCAAATTAAGAACAATTACATCTTTATACATGTATTTCAAATTTTTAACCCATTGAATACCAATTGAAATACAAATTGACCCATTGAAACAAATAGGTCCCAACTGCCCCCATGGAACTATTTAAGAACTATACGGGGAGCGAAATTACGAGATCCTGTAAGAAACTTATTATGCAAGGGAGCAGAGCGACAAAGATTTAGAAATTTTTCGCATTCTTAACCCTCAAAAACTGCATTTCTGGTGCATTTACCCTGCCGATGGGGGGGGGGGGGGTCAAGTTGAGATTTCTTTTAAACGTTGAACTCTGTAAATGCTGCTTTATGCAACGACAAAATACATATTTATTTTTCAAATCTGGAACCCTTGAATATAGCTTTTTATAAGAACTATATACTGGGGGCCCGAAATTACGAGATCCTGAAAGAAAATAATTATTCGAGGGAGCACAGCGACCGAGCTTAAGAACTTTTTTTGCATTTTAAACCGTAAAAATTGTCTTTGTAATGCATTTACACTGCTGATGGGGCGCATAATTCTTAAGGATTATGTTTCTCCTCATTCTCCCCTTTTTTCTATCTATTTTGCGTTTTACCCCATAGTCAAAGTATGTTATGTAAAAAGCAATTCTTCTGAACATACATTGACTATGGGGCTTATTAAAAGTGTTACTTCCAAGAAAATTAAGAAAATGTGAAATTTCATGTACAAAGTGAATGGAGAACTGCTAGCATATGATGTCATCAGTGTTGCCAATTTGCAGAGCCGAGAGTAATTTACTACAAAACGTAAATGAGTGTAATTTTCTTATTCTTTGACCGATTTTGCTCATTTCTTTTTTAAAATGCTGTTCAAATTTATCTCTTTTTATTGAAATAGTGAAACTTTCTAGGGTGGACTTACCCTTTAAGATTACAAAGAAATGAGGAAAGACACGAAAGACGACGCACTTAGTTGATTTTCACGCATGCAGGAGGATGAAACTCATTATTTCAAAGCGCCAGATTGATCGCTAGTCTTATCTAACACGTGTGTGAGGGCCATGTGATCATTTTGGTTTGCTTCACTAGGTATACTCTAGATCAATGAGATTCCCAAAGTGATTTGGTGGAATCAACGTGACTCAGATGCCATTGATGGATCAAGGATAGGAACAGGAGCGGCAGGTTCGAAAGTTGGTTTGGTACTGGATTGCACGACACATTGTCAGGCGACATCCGCTTCGCATCATTTGACTGCACTAACCAGCTAACCGAATTTCTAAGTTTAACCCAATGCTATATATAAAACCCTAACCTCTAAACTAACCTAAAACCCTATTCAGACCAGAACCCAAATCTATATACAGTATTTGACGAATTAAAGCTCGGAACTCGTGTAGCTGAAGCCAGGGGCAGCGCTATAATTAGTGATCAAAAAAGGAGGGAGGAGGAGGAAAAGAAGGAGAGGAAGGAGAAGGAAAAGAAGGAGAGGAAGGAGGAGGAGAAGAAGAAGGGGAAAAGGAGAATAACAAGAACAAGAAGAAGAAGGAGGAGGAGAAGAAGGAGAAGAGGAGGAGGAGGAGGAGGAGGAGAAAGTTGAGGAAGAAGAAGAATAGGAAGAAGAAAGAAGAAGAAGGAGGAGCAGGAGGAGCAGGAGGAGGAGCAGGAGGAGCAGGGGGAGCAGGAGGAGCAGGAGCAAGAGCAGGAGCAGGAGCAGGAGAAAGAAGAGAATACCGGAAATGGGGCAGGGTCATGCAAATTATTATAATAACCCTATTCATTCATTTAAAACGTGAATAAACTCACCTTTGGACAAGGTTAAAAACCAGAAAAAAAGCCTTCCTCCTATCTAAATACCCTGGCGCCACCTATGGCTGAAGCATAATAATCTCGGAGCCTCCAATATTGACGTTGCCCAAGGTTTGTATGGTTACGAATTCTTGCTCAAGTTGAAAAGTTGAGAAAAGAAAATAAGGATTTTATAACGAAAGGGAATGCATCATCATGTCAGGTATGGTATGGGAAGGCAATTCTATGTCGATCTATGGGGGGGGGGGGGGGGAGGGTTGACTCCCTCCTCAAGTAATGAACAAATTGATCTCGTCCCCGATGGCAATGACTTCCCCGTGTTCCCTGACTAAAAAAAAAGCCACTTGTTGGACTTTCAAGACAAGAAGAGCATCCTTTATGACATAATAGATAACATTGAAATGTGCAACAAGATGATTCATTTCTTTTATCAAGTTGAAATTTTGTAAGCGGTTTCATCTGGCGAAATATCTAAATCGAATACAAACGTCAATGTTTGGATGAGTGATAGCTCTTGCAACAGCGATTATCACGCATTAAACATGTTCAATATGCGTGGATGCATTTCATCATTTCAATGCGTATCGATGACGAAACGTAAGAGTGGAGGTGCCGTGGTCGAGTGGTCTAAGGTGCTTGACTGGAGACGCGAAAGTCGGGGTTTCGATTCCCGGCACGGCACTTATGCCCTTGAGCAAGGCATTTTATCTACATTGCTCTTTTATCGTACACCAAATAAATGAAAAAGCTACAGGCATTATTGATACCAATGTGTGCACGCATTTTTTTTTAATCTTGGAGAGGCAAACTAGACAGACTAGAGGAGAGAGGAGAAAGTAAGAGAGAGATAATGAGAAAGGGAAGAAAGAGAGACAGAGAAACAGAGAAAGAGTAACATTACTCCGTCCCGTTTTGATTGAAAAGAATGATGCAGATCAGAAACTTATCTTTCTTATCTTTCCTGCTCTAGCGCGGCTGTCTTTTGAAATATATCGTAGTCGGAGGAGGCAGCGGAGTTTAAGTTCACCAAGATTCTTTTAGGGGTCTCTAACTGCGATGCCACAATAAACTAGGCATTAGTATGGCACCCACACGACCCAGGCCCAAACTAGACAAACCACACCTCCTTAGGACAGCATGAAAAACATTGAAGTTCCAAAAAAAAAATATTCCATTTACGCAAATTCTCACATTCAGTTCCCAAATTGTCTATTTTAAAACTTAACACCACGTATATTAAACTTTCAATATAACCATGAAGAGCACTTTCTAATAAAATAGGAAACATGTTTGTTTGCGGTTTACCTTTTCAAACTGAACGAGCCTTAAGCAGTAAAGAGCGTTGCTTTGAATCTCTGGAGGCGACGAGGTCAGAGCACGTGTTTTCCTTCGCTCTCGAAGATCTATTTAATGTTCCTAGAGTAGTGCAGCTAACGAGCTGATCAAGGCTGTTTGTTGACTAAAAAACTTGAATAATTCATAATATAGGATATTTTATTTCAAAAACATTGCCGACTTGAACAAAGACTTAAAAGCAACGTCTGAACGATCCGAAATTAATGTTTATTGCGACCTTGTGGTGACGAGATGAGCGGGCGTTGCTTTGGGAATGATGCAGTTCTTAATCTGTTAATGTGCTGCTGTTATTATATTCGACGTCTTTCTGAAGTGCTCACATCTTTTAAAGGAACTGTTTTATTCATCCATTTTTTAAACTCACCTGTGAATTTTTTTTCCTGTGGTACTCCACATAGTGGAGAGGAGACTGAAATAATTGCCACATTTCTAAATCAATTTTGTGAGAATTGCAGAAAGTCAATTTGACAGTAGATAAAGTAATACATACTCATTTTGGAGAAGATTATCCAGGGGACGGGTGGCGCGTATCCCTCCTTTTTTATGGCGACGAAGGCACCGCTTGGCTTCTTATCCCGTTGACTACTGAATTCTCATCTAGACCTAGTACAGGAGCCCATTCCCGGGTGAATTGTCATTTGGTCTAATCCCACTTTGTCTAATGCCCTTTTTGTCTCATTCCTCATTGTCTAATCACATTTCGTCTACAACTAGTTCGTCTAACAACCATTTAGTCTAATTACCACTTCGCCCATTTACCACTTCGTCTAATTTCCTGTTAGACTATGCCCATTTCGTCCACTACTCACTTGGTCTAGACAAAATGACAGTTAGCCCAAGTGGGTATTAGACCAAGTGATGATTGGACCAAACGGCATTTAGACCAAATTGATTGTAGACCAAATGGGTTTAGCCATAGCGGTGTTAGACGACCTGGGAATTAGACCAACTAGTATTAGACCAAGTGGCTACACACCGATTCCCGTAGCCAATGGGTTAAATGAAATCTAATCTCCAACCGAACGTCGCCATCGCGCATGAAATCGGCGCCCAGCTCACAACAGCATAGCTGCCCTAAGCCAGCCGCACACTATACGATCCGTCTGCGATCCGATTTCGGAAACATTTGTTATAGCATTCGATACGAACATTCAAAACATGTGAATACTTAATGATCAAAGTTTCGAATAGTCGTATGAATACAAAAATAGAAATTTCGGGCTACTGCGATCTTCCCTGTAGGAATAAAAGCGAACTCAATTCCAAATCGTAGGGACGTCATAGCAATCTTGCGATCGGCTACGATTTGAAGCCGATTTGGCCTTTACTCCTACCGCAAGGCTTGCAGTAACCCAAAATTTCGATTTTGTATCCTATCATTTATTCTGTACTTCAAATAAGATAATTTTACTTGTTTAGACTTTCATACTTAATGCTGAATGCCTTTGTTCGAAAAATCAGGTCGCAGTCGGATCGTATAGGTGCGGCAGGCTTTAGTGATAACATTCACCTCTCGATCCTGCGCCCCCATTTTTTCAAACCATTGATCCGCTAGTGAAAACCTACCCCCCCCCCCCTGCACCCACCCTCAAAAAAATGCGTAAATTTTACTGGAATGATTTATTATTTTCCCCGAGACTGGGTAACATTGTTATTATAAGATATTCCTGCTAATGCCGTTATATTCGTCGCGATTCGCTCAGTGGTAAAGCAGTGGTTCATAACTGGGAGTACGCGGGTTCGAATCCAAAAGGATGCGCCACTGCTCACTACTAAAGGCATCAATCCTCATTATCAAGTGTTATGGAGAGGATCTGTCGGTCCCCTGACTGCTTATACTTACAAGTATTGCATGTGTTTTTAGTGGTCATGCACGGGGGAAATATTTTTTAAAAATCAACCAAAATAAAAACTTAGGAAGCAATATTTGGTGATGCTCCCTCCCCTTTTCCCTTCAGCAGGGACAAAGGGAAGGGAGTGCATGCCAGTCAAGCTCTATGATGTATAAACCACAGCTTGATATGTTCTCAAATGACAAGAGTATCATCAAATCAAATCAAATCAAAAGAGTATCATTAAATGTTGAGTGTGTCCACATCTTCATACGATAACTAACACAGCACAGTCATTGTGTTGTGTTACGCTTGACCATTATGGTAAAGCTTAATAAGCTCCAGTTTAGATTTACCACTGCGATATTGAGATTATAATGTTTTAGATTGTTGAAGTCATCATCTACCCTGCTCACCCCCCCCCCCTCTCTCTCTCTCTCTCTTCTCACCCCCCCCCCCCCACCCCCCCCCCCATTCCTCTTTGTATGTTTTTTTCTACTTCTTGGGTGCTGTCTCTCCTTTTCAACGTATAGATTTTAATACGATGCAAAGAGAAATTATCATGATGTCGCAATAACTTTGCAAGAATTTAATTTTATTTTTCATGAAAGATTGATGTTTTCGATTTATCATAATGATAACGGAAATGAGGTAATTGGTTAATAACATTTAATCATGTCGAATAAGATATAATGGTCTCGCCTTGGCCATTTTGTTCGACTCTGGCATCTTTAGCGGGTTAAAGATATCAAACTCAGTAATGACGTGATTTGAGTTTAATCAAGTCCTTGAAGAAAATAAAATAATGGTGAATACTTAATGCACTCACTCAACCACCTCGCCTCACCCATCCTTTGATCGCCTATCATGCCTATTGCAAGCTCTACTTCATGACTTCACAGCACAGAAAACAGCAGTCACGTGCATCGGAGAAGATACCGGTGACATCATCCTGTCATGGGCGTGGCCTAGGCCGAGATTCGCCAATCACAGAGAAAATATGAATAATGCAAGCCGGGATCAACGAAGCGATAGCAGTCAAATCCCGCGCTTTGCTGAGCGGACGAGAAAGATTTCTTCTAGTTAGAAATATTATCGGATGATGATTCCAAAGGAGACGGCTGTGTGAAGATTTCGCGCTCTTTTGAAAACTGAAGTCGTTCTCGCTCCACTGAAAGCTGAAGAAGAAAGTCATCTTCTCCTTGACTTTGTATTTTGCTGAATTTACTTCGTACTTACAGACGCATCCATCAAGCGTGCTGGATTTTAACTGTCGCAAGAATTCGGCATTTAATCACCCTGTAGTTCAACATCGATCAACCCAGGTGCCAGTGGTTTGAGATGGATATTTTATATAAGATCTTTTAAATCCTGGTTTTCCGTATCAATTTGCCATGTTAGCGACGTAAGCATGAAAAGCTCGAAATATCTTCCATGGAAACAAGCTAAGTTCTTCAGATAAGCTTGCATTATATCGCGGCTACTCTCAAAGCCACTTTTGTTTGCGTCTTTAAACGTCGAAATAAATTTGTAGAGACGTAAGTGTAGAAACGTAATTTTCTCGCTTGCTCGTTGACATTTCCGCTCTTCGGTTGAACGAAGAGCCGTTACCGCTATATTTTCAAGTAGAAAGAAACCATGAATCTAGAACTCGGTCACTATTTATGGTAGATTGTCACATTCAAATGTCACTTTAAAAGCATTTGAAGAAGTGTTGCCGATCATTCGATTTCTCGCCCTTCAGATCTTCGACGCATTTCCTCTCAACCTTGTCGGTTAATTTTTATCTGTTCGAGAAGGGGAGAGAGCAAGGAGAAATATTATGAAAAGATGGAAGGAGGGGAGGATCCATTCGTGAACGCATTCCATGGTGAAATAAAAAACAAGAGCCTTGACTACCTTCTTGCTCTACTGAACATGAGTGATACTAGAGATTTTTTTGATACCTACGACTACGACTTTCATTATATCGTACACGATCTGTCTACCACAGCAGATATCCTTCTTATCACGTGCTACATGGTTATTTTCGTGCTTGCTTTGGGCGGGAATCTGCTAGTGATTTTTGTGGTAGCGCGTAAGAAATATATGCAGACGGCCATCAATATCTTCTTTGCTTCTTTAGCCATCTCTGATCTCTTAATCGCTGTCTTCTGCATCCCGTTCACGCTGATAGAGGCAATCACGGTTCGACTGGGTGCTAGGACCCTTCATGTGTAAGGCTCTCAACTACTGTAACCTCTGTAGGCGTTGTCTCTAGTATCCTTGCCATGATGTCCATTGCGGTAGAGCGCCACCAAGCGATCTGCCACCCTCTGCGCTCTAGGGTTATCCAGACGCCGCGTCGTGCTGTCTTCCTACTGACCTTCCTTTGGATATGTCTATGACTTTTGTATCGCCATTTCTCTTTGTACTGCAGCTTGAGACCGTGGTCGACCCGACTACGAATTCATGGTACCGCATCTGCAGAGAACATTGGTACAGTCGTCAACAGAAGAAGAACTACACTTTGTTGCTTGTCCTGCTCCTCTATGTCACTCCCTTGGTCATTATGACAGTACTGTACATGCAAGTTGTTCACAAGCTCTGGATCCGCAAACCTATCGCACCTGCTGATTCAGTAGTGACACAGAATCCTGGCATCAACACGGCCACATCGCTGCGGTACAAGAAACGCGCCATCAAGATGATTCTCATGGTTGTCGGTCTCTTCTCCTTCTGCTGGCTTCCCTACCACGTCGTCCATCTCATGCGCGAGTTCTCCTTCATGGAAGACGGAGAAAGAAACCGCCTCCTTTTCGCTGCCGTTCAGCTCGTTGGACTCAGCAACAGTTGCAACAATCCATCGTCTATGCGTTCCTTAACGACAACTTCAAACGGAACTTCGTGAAAGTACTTTGTCGTCACAGAAAAGGAGCTAAGATGAAAGGTTCTTCCAACAACAATATAGTCGTCAAACCATGTGCAATTGCCACTTCGCTATAACAAATTACCAAGCTTAGTGAGGCAATTGCCTATAGACTTTTCTCCTTTCCGTGGATTGATTTTGACATCGCTCTGCATTTACACGGAGTGTGTTCCTCGGTGAGTAGGAATGGTCACAAACCAAGTTGAAGGAACAGAATCGATTCGAAGCAACACTGACAAGTATTTAACGTAGAAGATGTTATGAAAATAATCATTTTATATAAAAAGAAATGCTGCTATCTTTCCCACCTATGTGAATGTTTGTCTTAATCACACAGTGGCACATCTATATAGAAAAACAGATGGGAGGGGCAGAAGAGTCATAATCTTAATGACACCTATTGCTGTTGTTTTCGGACAATGGCATCAAGAACGGATATACTAAATATTTTGACTTTCACTCATCAGAATATAACATTGAAAGAATGAAAAGGTAGCCGAAATCAAATAATATTACCTGAAACCATAGGCATCATAGGGGAACGGCAAAATGCTCTTTCGGTATACTCTGATGAATGCAATGCGAAATGAGTTAGTAAATCTGTTCTTGACCCCATTGCCCGATTCTGTAGTAGGCCTACCAAACATTCTGTTATTGATTTGCTGTTTGTGTATATAATTCGTTTTGTAAGTGATTTGGGGAAAGGAAAAAAAAGATTCTGATTAAAAATAACATAGGAAAATGGAAAGAATTTCGTTTTTTATTTAGTAAATCTCTCCCTCCCCTCTCTCTCTCTCTCTCCCTGGGGGGTATGTGAGACACAATCAAGGCATTGGTCTACCCCCCCCCCCCCGGATTCTGAATCCGTCACTGTTTTCTCTGAGTATGCTGGTGTATGATATCAGTGAGACGGATCAGATCTCAAAAACCATTGCAATGACAGTATTTTCTTGTTCATATTTGAATTCTGGTCACGCAGCAGAACATTTGGATTGTGCCATGAAAATTCATATCGCGTTGCAACGCCGGGGACACTTTGGAAACTGTAACGGTATACCATATAGTATTCAACACCTTGGAGAGCGTAACCAAAGTATCTCTGTAATGTGTTTTGGACATCAACTTCAAATGAAAGCAAGAACCATAAGTGGAACGTGGAAAATATTGGCCCCCATAAAAAAAAGTATCATTGCCTAAACCAATAAGCATTTTCATGGAATGAGGGTCAATGCGAATTCAATGCATTCTTTGATATATTTTTTTCTACCAGCCTATATTTCATTTCGATTCCTTATCGTAATCCTCTTTCATTTCATATTATTCAATTATTGCATCTAATCCTGTTTGCAAAACCTGTCCCAAAACTACGACCCAGATCTTACTATTTCACTCTTACCTTTTATCGTTTCTCTTTTCAATCAATCTGAATTACATTTTAGTGGGATTGTAGTTTCCAATAGTGATAGTAGTTTTCGGTATCTGCAAAAATGACTGATATATATATATATATGTATGCATCGGGGGGGGGGGGGAGCGTATTCAGAGCTCCAAATCGGTGCAAGTGAAAGCCACCGCACATTGTGTGATTCGACCATGTCGAATGCTACCTGATATTAGAGGGAAATTGTATTTGCATTAAATATTAAAAATAAACAAACAAAATTAGCAGCCTGAAGATCTTTGATAGAGGCAGGAATGGTAAAATCTATATGAATGTTTACTATAACCTTTTAGATGGAGTAAAGGGAAATCGGCTTTAAATTGTAAGTAATTGCAAGACCGCTATTCCGTCAAAAATTCGGAATTGATTTCACTTTCCTCCCTGCAAGGAAGCACAAAATAAACCCGGAATTTCAATTTCAGCATTCATACGACTCTTCACATCTTTGATCATCGAGGTGTTCCATTTTCATATCATATTTTATAAATATGACTTTTCCAAAATCATATCGCAGATAGATTGTATAGTGTGCATGATGTGGGGCGTGCTTAAAGCGAATCGTTGTGAATTATCAACATGTATTCCAAAGAACACTCTAAAAAAGGATTGGTCAAAATACCCAATGTATTGGTGTATATGTGTCCGACCGAAAAATGGTAAAAATCAACCAAAACTTTGGTACATTTTGGTCAATAATTTTGACAATTTTCACCAATATTTTTTGTCGGGCATATATTCCCCAACACATTGGTTATTTTTGACCAATCCTTTTTAAGAGTGTAGGTTCAACCTCAATACATCTTGGAAGTATCATTCTAAAAGGTTGTTGTAGAAAGCAACCGATCATTGTAATTGATGATGAAAGTGGTGCAAATCATCTGTTATCGCTCCTCTGCCCATAGAAATAGAATTCTCACTATTCGGAATGATGATAATTCTTTTTACACTCTCTAATTCTACAGGTCCTGACTCTGGAGTTTGAATTCACGTCTTATAACGCACTGATGGACTGAAATCTCTCATTCCCATCATGGATGCTACTAGTAGCATCATGTTCCCATTCAGGGCTTAAAGGGGTTACCCAATGCTGAAACAATATTAGTTCATTTAAAAGAGCATGATTTTATAGCAGAAAATCATCCGCCTAAAGTTTTTTTATAAGTCGTGTTGCCAAGGAACCCCCAAACTGTGGTAAGATTTCAGGATCTTTTTGACCCCTCAGCTGTGACCCAGTTTCAACTGGGTACCCACTTTGACGTCAAAATGACGTCAAAGTGGGTACCTTGTCGCGCAATTCTAGCAAAATGCGCACAATATGATACATATTGTACAGTTCTATTAGCGCGCGCGCAGCACAACTGCAATGCGCGAAGCTGGGTACCCACTTTTACGTCATACCTCATACTCAGATTTTTTGGTCATCTCTTTACTTTTTTATGAGATAATTAGCCAAAATGCATTGATTTCGATTGAAAATCATTAAATTTTTTATTGTTATTCTTCTTAGAATTCTATTCTCGAATCATATATCAATTTTTTTTTTACCATTGTGTAATCACTTTAAAGGAGAATAAAACCCTAGGGAAAAGGCAATTTCAATAAGAAGAGAGGAGAGAGAAGCAATTTTTTTCTTAGTTCCATCGAAATCATTATTTCTTAAGGTGGCAAGCTTGTCTCCCTCTTACCTCAAGATATATCACGGGAAATGTATTTGACACAACATAACTTAAGAGTTCATTAAGATCCAAGCAGCATCTTTATAGAGTTTAATGGAAAAATCCGAAATTTTTGTACAAAACATATAGAGAGTTGTCCTTGCTAAACCTGCCATTTTAAAGCCAAACATTGCCAATTTGAGGATCAGCCAATAGAAAGTAAATCGAGACTTTTCAAACTTTCCAAACTTTCTCATCTCGTAACCGATTTCATGCTTCTCTCTATCCTCTCTTTTCATTAAAGTGGATATTTCCCCAAGGTTTCATTCACCTTAGCATGCAGCGTCACCCGTTACCAGTAATCACTGGGTTAAGAGCCACTAAAAAGGGCTCACTTTGTTGTTGGAGTTGAATCCACTCTAAATTAAAGTAGATTCACTCATTCTGATTAAACTCTGTTAAGAGTTAATTCCACTATTTGTAACGTGGATTTCCACTCCAATCTAGAGAAATTGTGATTTTTAGCTGTAGGATGGTCAGCAGATAAAATTTCTACACTCTACCTTTAAACCGCCAATTTAGTTTCAAAGTACTCGAATTCATTTTTTGTAAATAATTGTCAAACCTTTAGTACTCTCAAGATTTTTACTCGTCACATATCTTACCTGTTTCTTCTGCTTCAATTTCTAGTGATATTTAAATGTGTATTGAAATGTCTTAGTCATTTTATATGATATGTACTTCCATTGGCCCTCATTGGGCCTCTTACTGTGTATGACTAATATGTATATCATTTAATCGGTCCATTATAGTCCTGTCACAAGAAATAGCCCTGAGAATTGGCATTTTCAATATTTGAACCTATGATAATTAAGAGCAGCTAGTGTCCACACCATTTAGCCATGTTGGTTCAGTGCGATTTTCTACTAGCTCTTATCAGCCAGATCGGTTATTCAAACGCCTAGCAAATATTTCCTCTTTCATTTTATCAATGATTAAGAAACTATTTTAATGAATATGTATGGAATGATTATAGGGAAGAGGTAATTGCTTGATAAAGAAGATTGGCTTCTGAACTGTACGTCGAATTTTCATGTATCAAAATATTGTATCTATGATAAATGCCTTTTATAAGAGTGATGCCTCATAAAATTCCACATGTAAACATGTTTTAAGAACTAAATTTAAAATATTGTTTAATTAATGTTATACGTTTGAAATAAAACGATTCAAATGTGAAATGCACCAATTCTGATGTTTTCTTTAATCACCTGTGGGCTACTGAGCATGGATGAAAAAAAAATGACTATGAATATTTAGCAGGAGATGGTATAGTAGTGATAAATTTTGTACCTGAAAAATCGGTTTCCTGCATTATGACGAAATTCAGCTCTCATTTCTGTTTTATATGATTATACAAGTAGTTAAGATTCATTTTTGTCACGTTTCTTTACGCGGTGGAGAGTGCCCTTCTCTCCAAGTGCTTCCAAAAGATCTGACCCAAAATCACATGGACAATATACTAGTAATGCATAACGACTATTCCGAGTTCATTTGTTATTAGCTTTTCTTTTCGTTCCATCTAAAACTCGTAAAATAAACAAAAATGATGAAAAGACAATTACCTAGCGTTAAGATTTCTCAGTTGTTTGTTTATTTTTTCTTCAGGCAACCTTATACCCCCGTCACACAGCCAATTCCACTATAGACAGGTATCGTCAGATTCTTGGCCATTCGCCGTTATGCGATTCCGAGTTCATTTATTATTAGCTATTCTTTACGTTCCATCTGAAACTCTTGAAATTAAGAAGAAAATATGAAAGAACAATTATCTACAGTTTAGAGTTTCTCAGTTATTTGTTTATTTTTCTTCAGGCAGCCTTGTTCACCCGTCACACAGCCAGTTCGACTATAGAGGGTATCGTTAGATTCTCGGCCATTCGCCGTAATGTATTATCTTTGTACGGTTTTGTCGTCTGCGGTCGATCGGATGTCGATGTCGTCAGTGATTGTGACTGGGATAGGAGCAAACCATTCCGCGGGAAAAAAAAATCGCCGTCGTCCTGTTTATCAGATTTTTATTCGAAGTAGGCTAAGAAGTAAATGAGAGTTAGATTGGGCTTCACGCACCACTTGAACAGTAACTGTGATTTCTCGTCCAGCTTGTGCATTTGTGGGTAATTACTTGCGCCATCTTTACAAAGAATTACGTGCGGATCTTTCCGCGGAGCTCATTCATGTGTCTGTTCTCTGTCAACCCCCCCCCCCACCCTTTCATCTCTCTCCCTCTCTCTCTCCTCTCTCTCTGTCTCTATTTTTTCTCTCCAGTTGTCTCCCTCCGTTTCCTCCTCTCACTCTTTCATCTTATTATGCTCCTCCTTCTTCTGAGCTATTTCTGCTTTCCCGCCGCGCGCCTTTCCTGTCGCTTTCTATCTCTCCCTATTTATTAAATGGACAGATAGCTATATATCTTTTCTGTCTTGTATCATTCCTTCCATCCTGCTCTCCCGTGTTATAAACAGGCCTCTTCTCTCTCTCTCTCTCTCTCTATAATGGCCTCCTCTCTCTATCATTTAGCTGATGTCAACGTAATAAGTTGCATGTCTGTATCCAAATGTTTGTTATATAAACCTACGTCAAAACCAATGTAGTGTGACCGAACAACCCCGCGATCTTCGTATGTTCTGACTGCATGAATAGTTCCTTTCAGTTCATTTCAGTTCAAACATATTTACTTCAAATAAACAGCAAAATAATGAAACAACAAATTGACATTCATGGTATTGATGACAAAATATGACATAATATGCAATCATGTAATTACATAAATAATTGGAGAA
>JAPZVO010000022.1:625504-686422 GCA_029962745.1 Echinometra lucunter | reverse complement strand
TTTATCAAGTTGAAATTTTGTAAGCGGTTTCATCTGGCGAAATATCTAAATCGAATACAAACGTCAATGTTTGGATGAGTGATAGCTCTTGCAACAGCGATTATCACGCATTAAACATGTTCAATATGCGTGGATGCATTTCATCATTTCAATGCGTATCGATGACGAAACGTAAGAGTGGAGGTGCCGTGGTCGAGTGGTCTAAGGTGCTTGACTGGAGACGCGAAAGTCGGGGTTTCGATTCCCGGCACGGCACTTATGCCCTTGAGCAAGGCATTTTATCTACATTGCTCTTTTATCGTACACCAAATAAATGAAAGCTACAGGCATTATGATACCAATGTGTGCACGCATTTTTTTTAATCTTGGAGAGGCAAACTAGACAGACTAGAGGACGGAGAAAGAGAGGAGAAAGTAAGAGAGAGATAATGAGAAAGGGAAGAAAGAGAGACAGAGAAACAGAGAAAGAGTAACATTACATCCGTCCCGTTTTGATTGAAAGAATGATGCAGATCAGAAAACTTATCTTTCTTATCTTTCCTGCTCTAGCGCGGCTGTCTTTTGAAATATATCGTAGTCGGAGGAGGCAGCGGAGTTTAAAGTTCACCAAGATTCTTTTAGGGGGTCTCTAACTGCGTGCCACAATAAACTAGGCATTAGTATGTGGCACCCAACCGACCCAGGCCAAACTAGACAACCACACCTCCTTAGGGACAGCATGAAAACATTGAAGTTCCAAAAAAAAAATATTCCATTTACGCAAATTCTCACATTCAGTTCCCAAATTGTCTATTTAAAACTTAACACCACGTATATTAAACTTTCAGTATAAACCATGAAGAGCACTTTCTTAATAAAATAGGAAACATGTTTGTTTGCGGTTTACCTTTTTCAAACTGAACGAGCCTTAAGCAGTAAAGAGCGTTGCTTTGAATCTCTGGAGGCGACGAGGTCAGAGCACGTGTTTTCCTTCGCTCTCGAAGATCTATTTAATGTTCCTAGAGTAGTGCAGGCTAACGAGCTGATCAAGGCTGTTTGTTGACTAAAAACTTGAATAATTCATAATATAGGTAGATTTATTTCAAAAACATTGCCGACTTGAACAAAGACTTAAAAGCAACGTCTGAACGATCAAAATTAATGTTTATTGCGACCTTGTGGTGACGAGATGAGCGGGGGCGTTGCTTTGGGAATGATGCAGTTCTTAATCTGTTAATGTGCTGCTGTTATTATATTCGACGTCTTTCTGAAGTGCTCACATCTTTTAAAGGAACTGTTTTATTCATCCATTTTTTAAACTCACCTGTGAATTTTTTTTCCTGTGGTACTCCACATAGTGGAGAGGAGACTGAAATAATTGCCACATTTTCTAAATCAATTTGTGAGAATTGCAGAAAGTCAATTTGACCAGTAGATAAAGTAATACATACTCATTTTGGAGAAGATTATCCATGGACGGGTGGCGCGTATCCCTCCTTTTTATGGCGATGAAGGCACCGCTTGGCTTCTTA
The DNA here is from genome assembly GCA_029962745.1 of Echinometra lucunter. NCBI lineage: Eukaryota > Metazoa > Echinodermata > Echinoidea > Camarodonta > Echinometridae > Echinometra > Echinometra lucunter. The sequence continues at coordinate 684,911 of JAPZVO010000022.1, read as the reverse complement.
TCCCGTTGACTACTGAATTCTCATCTAGACCTAGTACAGGAGCCCATTCCCGGGTGAATTGTCATTTGGTCTAATCCCACTTTGTCTAATGCCCTTTTTGTCTCATTCCTCATTGTCTATCACATTTCGTCTACAACTAGTTCGTCTAACAACCATTAGTCTAATTACCACTTCGCCCATGTACCACTTCGTCTAATTTCCTGTTAGACTATGCCCATTTCGTCCACTACTCACTTGGTCTAGACAAAATGACAGTTAGCCCAAGTGGGTATTAGACCAAGTGATGATTGGACCAAACGGCATTTAGACCAATTGATTGTAGACCAAATGGGTTTAGCCATAGCGGTGTTAGACGACCTGGGGAATTAGACCAACTAGTATTAGACCAAGTGGCTACAACACACCGATTCCGTAGCCAATGGGTTTAAATGAAATCTAATCTCCAACCGAACGTCGCCATCGCGCATGAAATCGGCGCCAGCTCACAAAAGCATAGCTTGCCCTAAGCCAGCCGCACACTATACGATCCGTCTGCGATCCGATTTCGGAAACATTGTTATAGCATTCGATACGAACATTCAAAACATGTGAATACTTAATGATCAAAGTTTCGAATAGTCGTATGAATACAAAAATAGAAATTTCGGGCTACTGCGATCTTCCCTGTAGGAATAAAAGCGAACTCAATTCCAAATCGTAGGGACGTCATAGCAATCTTGCGATCGGCTACGATTTGAAGCCGATTTGGCCTTTACTCCTACCGCAAGGCTTGCAGTTAACCAAAATTTCGATTTTAGTATTCCTATCATTATTCTGTACTTCAAATAAGATAATTTTACTTGTTTAGACTTTCATACTTAATGCTGAATGCCTTTTGTTCGAAAATCAGGTCGCAGTCGGATCGTATAGTGTGCGGCAGGCTTTAGTGATAACATTCACCTCTCGATCCTGCGCCCCCATTTTTTCAAACCATTGATCCGCTAGTGAAAAACCTACCCCCCCCCCCCCTTGCACCCACCCTCAAAAAATGCGTAAATTTTACTGGAATGATTTATTATTTTCCCCGAGACTGGGTAACATGTTATTATAAGATATTCCTGCTAATGCCGTTATATTCGTCGCGATCGCTCAGTGGTAAGCAGTGGTCTCATAACTGGGAGTACGCGGGTTCGAATCCAAAAGGATGCGCCACTGCTCACTACTAAAGGCATCAATCCTCATTATCAAGTGTTATGGAGAGGATCTGTCGGTCCCCTGACTGCTTATACTTACAAGTATTTGCATGTGTTTTAGTGGTCATGCACGGGGGAAATATTTTTTAAAAATCAACCAAAATAAAAACTTAGGAAGCAATATTTGGTGATGCTCCCTCCCCTTTTCCCTTCAGCAGGGACCAAGGGAAGGGAGTGCATGCCAGTCAAGCTCTATGATGTATAAACCACAGCTGGATATGTTCTCAAATGACAAGAGTATCATCAAATCAAATCAAATCAAAAGAGTATCATTTAATGTTGAGTGTGTCCACATCTTCATACGATAACTAACACAGCACAATCACTGTGTTGTGTTACGCTTTACCATTATGGTAAAGCTTAATAAGCTCCAGTTTAGATTTACCACTGCGATATTGAGATTATAATGTTTTAGATTGTTGAAGTCATCATCTACCCTGCTCCCCCCTCCCCCCCCCCCCTCTCTCTCTCTCTCTCTCTCTCTCTCTCTCTTCTCTCCCCCCCCCCCCCATTCCTCTTTCTATATTTTTTTCTACTTCTTGGGTGCTGTCCTCTACCATCTCAACGTATAGATTTTAATACGATGCAAAGAAAAATTATCATTATGTCGCAATAACTTTGCAAGAATTTAATTTCTTTTTCATGAAAGATTGACTGTTTTCGATTTATCATATGATAACGGAAATGAGGTAATTGGTTAATAACATTTAATCATGTCGAATAAGATATAATGGCTCGCCTTGGCCATTTTTTTCGACTCTGGCATCTTTAGCAGGTTAAAGATATCAAACTCAGTAATGACGTGATTTGAGTTTAATCAAGTCATTGAAAGAAAATAAAATAATGGTGAATACTTAATGCACTCACTTAACCACCTCGCCTCCACCCGTCCTTTGATCGCCTATCATGCCTATTGCAAGTTCTACTTCATGACTTCACAGCACAGAAACAGCAGTCACGTGCATCGGAGAAGATACCGGTGACATCATCCTGTCATAGGCGTGGCCTAGGCCGAGATTCGCCAATCACAGAGAAAATATAAATAATGCAAGCCGGGATCAACGAAGCGATAGCAGTCAAATCCCGCGCTTTGCTGAGCGGACGAGAAAGATTTCTTCTAGTTAGAAATATTATCGGATGATGGTTCCAAAGGAGACGGCTGTGTGAAGATTTCGCGCTCTTTTGAAAACTGAAGTCGTTCTCGCTCCACTGAAAAGCTGAAGAAAATCATCTTCTCCTTGACTTTGTATTTTGCTAAATTTACTTCGTACTTACAGACGCATCCATCAAGCGTGCTGGATTTTAACTGTCACAAGAAATTCGGCATTTAATCACCCTGTAGTTCAACATCGATCAACCAAGGTGCCAATGGTTTGAAATGGATATTTTATATAAGATCTTTAAATCCTGGTTTTTCCGTATCAATTTGCCATATTAGCGACGTAAGCATGAAAAGCTCGAAATATCTTCCATGGAAACAAGCTAAGTTCTTCAGATTTGCTTGCATTATATCGCGGTTACTCTCAAAGCCACTTTTGTTTGCGTCTTTAAACGTCGAAATAAATTTGTAGAGACGTAAAGTGTAGAAACGTATTTTTTTTCGCTTGCTCGTTGACATTTTCGCTGTTCGGTTGAACGGAGAGCCGTTACCCGCTATATTTTCAAGTAGAAAGGAACCATGAATCTAGAACTCGGTCACTATTTATGGTAGATTGTCACATTCAAATGTCACTTTAAAAGCATTTGAAGAAGTGTTGCCGATCATTCGATTTCTCGCCCTTCAGATCTTCGACGCATTTCCTCTCAACCTTGTCGGTTAACTTTTATCTGTTCGAGAAGGGGAGAGAGCAAGGAGAAATATTATGAAAAGATGGAAGGAGGGGAGGATCCATTCGTGAACGCATTCCATGGTGAAATAAAAAACAAGAGCCTTGACTACCTTCTTGCTCTACTGAACATGAGTGATACTAGAGATTTTTTTGATACCTACGACTACGACTTTCATTACATCGTACACGATCTGTCTACCACAGCAGATATCCTTCTTATCACGTGCTACATGGTTATTTTCGTGCTTGCTTTGGGCGGGAATCTGCTAGTGATTTTTGTGGTAGCGCGTAAGAAATATATGCAGACGGCCATCAATATCTTCTTTGCTTCTTTAGCCATCTCTGATCTCTTAATCGCTGTCTTCTGCATCCCGTTCACGCTGATAGAGGCAATCACGGTCGACTGGGTGCTAGGACCCTTCATGTGTAAGGCTCTCAACTACGTAACCTCTGTAGGCGTTGTCTCAAGTATCCTTGCCATGATGTCCATTGCGGTGGAGCGCCACCAAGCGATCTGCCACCCTCTGCGCTCTAGGGTTATCCAGACACCGCGTCGTGCTGTCTTCCTGCTGACCTTCCTTTGGATAATGTCTATGACATTTGTATCGCCATTTCTCTTTGTACTGCAGCTTGAGACCGTGGTCGACCCGACTACGAATTCATGGTACCGCATCTGCAGAGAACATTGGTACAGTCGCCAACAGAAGAAGAACTACACTTTGTTGCTTGTCCTGCTCCTCTATGTCACTCCCTTGGTCATTATGACAGTACTGTACATGCAAGTTGTTCACAAGCTCTGGATCCGCAAACCTATCGCACCTGCTGATTCAGTAGTGACACAGAATCCTGGCATCAACACGGCTACATCGCTGCGGTACAAGAAACGCGCCATCAAGATGATTCTCATGGTTGTCGGTCTCTTCTCCTTCTGTTGGCTTCCCTACCACGTCGTCCATCTCATGCGCGAGTTCTCCTTCATGGAAGACGGAGAAAGAAACCGCCTCCTTTTCGCTGCCGTTCAGCTTGTTGGACTCAGCAACAGTTGCAACAATCCCATCGTCTATGCGTTCCTTAACGACAACTTCAAACGGAACTTCGTGAAAGTACTTTGTCGTCACAGAAAAGGAGCTAAGATGAAAGGTTCTTCAAACAACAATATAGTCGTCAAACCATGTGCAATTGCCACTTCGCTATAACAAATTACCAAGCTCAGTGAGGTAATTGCCTATAGACTTTTCTCCTTTCCGTGGATTGATTTTGACTTCGCTCTGCATTTACACGGAAGTGTGTTCCTCGGTGAGTAGGAATGGTCACAAAACCAAGTTGAAGGAACAGAATCGATTCGAAGCAACACTGTCAAGTATTTAATGCAGAAGATCTTATGAAAACAATCATTTTGTATTTTTAAGAAATGCTGCTATCTTTCCCACCTATATGAATGTTTGTCTTAATCACACAGTGGCACATCTATATAGAAAAACAGATGGGAGGGGCGGAAGAGTCATAATCTTAATGACACCTATTGCTGTTGTTTTTCGGATATTGGCATCAAGAACGCATATACTAAAGATTTTTGACTTTCACTCATCAGAATATAACATGGAAAGAATGAAAAGGTAGCCGAAATCAAATAATATTACCTGAAACCATAGGCATGATAGGGGAACGGCAAAATGCTCTTTCGGTATACTCTGATGAATGCAATGCGAAATGAGTTATTAAATCTGTTCTTGACCCCATTCCCCGATTCTGCAGTAGGCCTACCAAACATTCTGTTATTGATTTGCTGTTTGTTTATATAATTCGTTTGACAGTGATTTGGGGAAAGAAAAAAAAGATTCTGATTAAAAATAACAAAGGAAAATGGAAAGAATTTCGTTTTTTATTTAGTAAATCTCTCTCTCCCCCTCTCTCTCTCTCGCTCTCTCTCTCTCTCCTCTTTCTCTCTCGGGGGGGGGGGGGGTATGTGAGACACAATCAAGGCATTGGTCTACCCCCCCCCCCCCGGATTCTGAATCCGTCACTGTTTTCTCTGAGTATGCTGGTGTTTGATATCAGTGAGACGGATCAGATCTCAAAAACCATTGAAATGACAGTATTTTTTGTTCATATTTGAATTCTGGTCACGCAGCAGAACATTTGGATTGTGCCATGAAAATTCATATCGCGTTGCAACGCCGGGGACGCTTTGGAAACTGTAACGGTATAGTATTCAGCACCTCGGAGAGCGTAACCAAAGTATCTCTGTAATGTGTTTTGGACATCAACTTCAAATGAAAGCAAGAACCATAAGTGGAACGTGGAAAATATTGGCCCCCATAAAAAAAAGTTTCATTGCCTAAACCAATAAGCATTTTCATGGAATTGGGGTCAACGCGAATTCAATGCATTCTTTGATTTACTTTTTTTTCTACCAGCCTATATTTCATTTCGATTCCTTATCGTAATCCTCTTTCATTTCATATTATTCAATTGTTTTCCTGCATCTAATCCTGTTTGCAAAACCTGTCCGAAACTACGACCCAAATCTTACTATTACACTCTTACCTTTTATCGTTTCTCTTTTCAATCAATCTGAATTACATTTTAGTGGGATTATAGTTTCAATAGTGATAGTAGTTTTCGGATCTGCAAAATGACTGATATATATATATGTATGCATCTGGGGGGAAAGTGTATTCAGAGCTCCAAATCGGTGCAAGTGAAAGTCACCGCACATGGTATGATTCGACCATGTCGACTGCTACCTGATATTAGAGGAAATTGTATTTGCATTAAATATTAAAAATAAACAAACAAAATTAGCAGTCTGAAGATCGTGATGGAGGCAGGAATGGTAAAATCGATATGAATGTTTACTATAAAACCTTTTAGTTGGAGTAAAGGGAAAATCGGCTTTGAATTGTAATAATTGCAAGATTGCTATTCCGTCACTAAAATTCGGAATTGATTTCACTTTCCTCCCTGCAAGGAAGCACAAAATAAACCCGGAATTTCAATTTCAGTATTCATACGACTCTTCACATCTTTGATCATCGAGGTGTTCCATTTTCATATCATATTTTATAACTATGACTTTTCCAAAATCATATCGCAGATAGATTGTATAGTGTGCATAATGTGGGGCGTGCTTAAAAAGCGAATCGTTGTGAATTATCAACATGTATTCCAAAGATACACTCTAAAAAAGGATTGGTCAAAATACCCAATGTATTGGTGTATATGCGTCCGACTCAAAAAATTGGTAAAAATCAACCAAAACTTTGGTACATTTTGGCCAATAATTTGGAAAATTTTCACCAATATTTTTTGTCGGGCATATATTCACCAACATATTGGTTATTTTGATCAATCCTTTTTTAGAGTGTATGTTCAACATCAATACATCTTGGAAGTATCATTCCAAAAGGTTGCAGAAAGCAAGATCAGTGTATTGACGATGAAAGTGGTACCAAATCCATCTGTTATCGCTCCTCTGCCCGTAGAAATAGAATTCTCACTATTCGGAATTGATGATAATTCTTTTTACACTCTCTAATTCTACGGATCCGGGGTGTTTCATAAAGCTGTTCGTAAGTTACGAACGACTTTACGAACGACTGGAACATGTTCTTGGGTGCTAATCAGTTACTCATTCATTTACATGTAGCATAAGAAAGTATCACCAGTCGTGCGTAAAGTCGTTCGTAACTTACGAACAGCTTTATGAAACACCCCACCCCCCCCCCCCCCCCCCCGGACTCCGGAGTCTCAATTCACTGTCTCATAACGCAGTGATGACTGAAATCTCTCATTCCCATCATGGATGCTACTAGTAGCATCCGTGTTCCCATACAGGCTTAAAGGAGAATAAAACCCTATGGAAAAAGCAATTTCAATAAGAAGAGAGGAGAGAAAGAAGCAATTTTTGAAAAAAAGTTCAATCGAAATCATTATTTCTTAACATGCTTAAGGTGCAGCTTGTCTCCTTCTTACCTCAAGATATATCACTGGAAAATGTATTTGACACAACATAATCGTTGAGTTCACAAAGATACAAGCAGCACCTTTGTAGAGTTAATGGAAAAATACGAAATTTTGTGTACAAAACATATTGAGAGTTGTCCTTCTAAACCTGCCATTTTGAAGCAACATTGCCAATTTGAGGATCGCCATAGAAAGTAAATCGAGACTTTTCAAACTTTCACAACTTTCTCATTTCGTAACCGATTTCCTGCTTCTCTCTATCCTCTCTTTTCATTAAAGTGGATATTTCCCCAAGGTTTCATTCACCTTTAATGCATGCAGCGTCACCCGTTACCAGTAATCACTGGGTTAAGAGTCATAAAAAAGGGCTCACTTTGTTGCTGGAGTTGAATCCACTCTAAATTAAAGTAGATTCACTCATACTGATAGAATTACTCTGTTAAGAGTTAATTCCACTATTTGTAACGTGGATTTCCACTCCAAATCTAGAGAAATTGTGATTTTTAGCTGTAGGATGTCAGCAGATAAAATTTTTCTACACTCTACCTTTAAAACCACCAATTTAGTTTCAAAGTACTCAGAATTTCATTTTTGAAATAATTGTCAAACCTTTAGTACTCTCACAGTTTTACTCGTCACATATCTTACCTGTTTTCTTTCTGCTTCAATTTCTAGTGATATTTTAAATGTGTATTGAAATGTCTTAGTCATTTTATATGATATGTACTTCCATTGGCCCTCATTGGGCTTCTTACTGTGTATGACTAATATGTCTATCATTTAATCGGTCCATTATAGTCCTGTCACAAGAAATAGCCCTGAGAATTGGCATTTTCAATATTTGAACCTATGATAATTAAGAGCAGCTAGTGTCCACACCATTTAGCCATGTTGGTTCAGTGCGATTTTCTACTAGCTCTTATCAGCCAGATCGGTTATTCAAACGCCTAGCAAATATTTCTCTCTTTCATTTTATCAATGATTAAGAAACTATTTTAATGAAATATGTATGGAATGATTATAGGGAAGAGGTAATTGCTTGATAAAGAAGATTGGCTTCTTAACTGTACGTCGAATTTTCATGTATCAAAAATATTGTATTCTATGATAAATGCCTTTTATAAGAGTGATGCCTCATAAAAATTCCACATGTAAACATGTTTTAAGAACTAAATTTAAAATATTGTTAATTAAATGTTATACGTTTGAAATAAAACGATTCAAATGTGAAATGCACCAATTCTGATGTCTTCTTTAATCACCTGTGGGCTACTGAGCATGGATGAAAAAAAACTGACTATGAATATTTAGCATTAGATGGTATAGTAGTGATAAAACTTGTACCTGAAAAAAATCGGTTCCTGCATTATGACGAAATTGAACTCTCATTTCTGTTTTATATGATTTAACAAGTAGTTAAAGATTGATTTTTGTCACGTTTCTTTACGTGGTGGAGAGTGCCCTTCTCTCCAAGTTTTCCAAAAGATCTGACCCAAAATCACATGACAATATACTAGTAATGCATAACGACTATTCCGAGTTCATTTATTATTAGCTTTTCTTTTCGTTCAATCTAAAACTCGTAAAATAAACAAAAATGATGAAAAGACAATTACCTAGCGTTAAGAATTTCTCAGTTATTTGTTTATTTTGTTCAGGCAACCTTATAGCCCCGTCACACAGCCAATTCCACTATAGACATGTATCGTCAGATTCTTGGCCATTCGCCGTTATGCGATTCCGAGTTCATTTATTATTAGCTTTTCTTTACGTTCCATCTGAAAACTCATGAAATTAAGAAGAAAATATGAAAGAACAATTATCTACAGTTTAGAGTTTCTCAGTAATTTGCTTATTTTTCTTCAGGCAGCCTTGTTCACCCGTCACACAGCCAGTTCGACTATAGAGAGTATCGTTAGATTCTCGGCCATTCGCCGTAATGTATTATTTGTACGGTTTGTCGTCTGCGGTCGATCGGATGTCGATGTCGTCAGTGATTGTGACTGGGATATGAGCAAACCATTCCGCGGGAAAAAAAATCGCCGTCGTCCTGTTTATCAGATTTTTATTCGAAGGAGGCTAGAAGTAAATGAGAGTTAGATTGGCTTCACGCACCACTTGAACATGACTGTGATTTCTCGTCAGCTTGTGCATTTGTGGTAATTATTGCGCCATCTTCACAAAGAATTACGTGCGGATCTTTCCGCGGAGCTCATTCATGTGTCTCTTCTCTGTCACACCCCCCCCCCCCACCCTTTCATCTCTCTCTCTCTCTCTCGCCCTCTTTCTCCCTGTCTCTATTTTTCTCTCCAGTTGTCTCCCTCCGTTTCCTCCTCTCACTCTTTCATCTTATTATGCTCCTCCTTCTTAGCTAGTTCTGCTTTCCTGCCGCGCGCCTTTTCCTGTCGCTTTCTATCTCTCCCTTTTTATTTAAATGGACAGATAGCTATATATCTTTCTGTCTTGTATCATTCCCTCCCATCCTGCTCTCCCGTGTTGTAAACAGGCCTCTTCTCTCTCTCTCTCTCTCTCTCTACAATGCCCTCCTCTCTCTGATCATTTAGCTGATGTCAACGTAATAAGTTGCATGTCTGTATCCAAATGTTTGTTATATAAACCTACGTCAAAAACCAATGTAGTTTGACCGAACAACCCCGCGATATTCTGTATGTTCTGACTGTATTAATAGTTCAGTTCAGTTCATTTCAGTTCAAACACATTTATTTCAAATAAACAGCAAAATAATGAAACAACAAATTGGCATTTGTAGCAGCTCATGTTAGCTGTGGTCTGTTTGTTAAATAATATTGCAGTTTAGTTAGACTTGTAAATAAGGCTCATTTTGGTTTTAATTCCGTAAGCGCAACCATTTAAGTCTTAGGACCTTTTATTCTCCTTCAGCTCCTTTGTTTACAAACAATAAAATTCTCCCACGCTCTGTACGTGACCTTTTTAGGTCCACGTGACTCTTTGTTGTTTCTCGCCACGCGCACGCGCGTGCCCATTTTTTTGGATGCGCGCATTCCTTTCTTTTGACATTTCCTTGACTGGCGGTGGTTGCGGTAGCGATGTACGTTCCTGGTGTGCTAAATCATCTTTTGGAGGTAATTTTATGCTTGTAATTCGTAGTAATCCATTTGTTTCTTTAAGAAATTGTATTAGATGGAGAGATTTTTAAATTATTGTCCTTAGTCTTATTCTAGATTTCTGGCTAGCAATCACAGTCTTTTTATATGGATAGATTTTTGATGAATAACAAACACATTTTAGTCCTTCTCGGACATTTTTCCTTTCTGTATTGCTTGGCTGTGATTGGTCAGATATTTTTAGCTTTCTGATTGGTGCGTTTTACACCAATCTGATTGGACTAAAGTCTTGTTTGGTAGAAAATTTGGCGGATTGTTTGAAATGATCAACAGAAGTTGAGAAGTTCGAGAATTAGCGTGAGGTCAACAAGGGCTCTGCTCTTAGTCTTAGCTCTTTTCATTAATTTTTCTTCGCCTTGATAGCTTCGCTCAATGCACTGAGCTCGCTTGTCCATTTGAGAACGATATCATCTAACGTCATTTCATGGATTTATTTCGCCAACCATTTTGATCTATTTACTTTGAACTAGATCTAGAGGTCTAGTTTCTTATTGAGCGATGGACTTGAATTTCGACTGCTCTTCTTAGTAATCGTTTTCTCATCATCGAACAATGTCTTACTCGTCATCATAGAGCTTTAGAGCTCCCCGACATCGGACATTATCTTATTCTTCTTCGTCAACCTCACCGTCGAACTTTATTCGATCAACGACATCGAAGTCGAACATTGTCATTATCTTCTTTGTCAATCTCATCGAATTTAACTTTATTCGATCAACGACATCGAAGTCGAACATTGTCAGTATCTTCTTCGTCAATCTCATCGAATTTAACTTTATTCGATCAACTACATCGAAGTCGAACATTGTCATTATCTTCTTCGTCAACCTCACCGTCGAACTTTATTCGATCAACGACATCGAAGTCGAACATTGTCAATATCTTCTTCGTCAATCTCATCGAATTTAACTTTATTCGATCAACTACATCGAAGTCGAACATTGTCATTATCTTCTTCGTCAACCTCATCGAGTTTAACTTTATTCGATCAACGACATCGAAGTAGAACATTGTCATTATCTTCTTCGTCAACCTCATCGAATTTAACTTTATTCGATCAACGACATCGAAGCCGAACATTGTCATTATCTTCTTTGTCAACCTCATCGAATTTAACTTTATTCGATCAACGACATCGAAGTCGAACATTGTCATTATCTTCTTCGTCAACCTCATCGTCGAACTTTAGTCGAAGTCGAACATTGGCATCATCGTAATCGTCAACCTCGATCATCGAATCCTCGAGTTCTTCGTCATCTGTCTTCACACCGGACTTTCGTCTTTCTCAATTCGCTCTCCACGACTAATTCGCCTTGGTTTCGGACATTTAACGTTTGGGATCAAACAATCGGATTTTTAATACCTGGAATATTATTTCTTTTCCCTTGGCACAACTTTTGTAAGTAATTCTAAATAGCGGCGGTCTTTCGCTATAGAAATAGACCACTTTATTATCGTTCTTGTATTTCTTGATTGGTAACTAGCGGCGGTCTTTCGCTATAGAAATAGACCATCTTAGCCTATTAATTTCATGATTGTAAAAATACAATTTACTTGATCTAGATTGGATCTAGAATCTACTGCGATCACAATTTGATGTGTTGATTCTCCTTGATATTATTAATAAAATAACGAGATCCTGAGAAGAGGACTTTATACCTTGTAGTTCGCTTTTGTTTTATTTCGTTTCGGCTATTTTTTTTGTATCCTTATTTTTTTTATCATAGACATCCCATACAATTTATTTATTTTTAGTAACATGTCCTGACCCCCTCAGGGGTAGCTCGTTAAACTGGTGACCCCGACGTGATCTTGAAAGAGGGGAAACATCAAGTTGTGATCGTTAGTTAGTCTAGCCTAGCTAGGCCTAACAGTTAGTCTATTTGATAGTATTTACGCTGTGAATGTGTTGTGATACCTGATTGCATCGCCATTGACCTGCCGCGACTTTTGGTTTGATTTTAAATTCTATTTCTTTTTGGACTAGAGTCTAGAACTAGGCCAGCCTACTGATTAGAATTCTAGGCCTAAAGGCCTAACCCTTTAGTGCATCAGCTCCTCATTTCTTACGCCATGTCAGTTGAAAACGAGGTTAAAACAGCTGGAGCTGGGTTTGACTCGGTGGGCGAGAACAATAGCCAGACCCAGTCCCAGGTTATGGGGCACGTAAACTTGAAATTGCCTCCATTTTGGCCCGCGGATCCTGAGATCTGGTTCCTCCAGATTGAAGCGCAGTTCATGACCAAAAGGATTCAACAATCCAAAACCAAATTCATGCATGTGGTATCCGCTCTTCAGCCCGAGTTGGCACAGGAGGTGCGTGACCTCCTCCTTGCACCCCCAGCAGATAATCCGTACGAAACTCTAAAGACCGAGCTTATCCGACGGACATCGGAGTCCGAGCAGCGTCGGCTGCACCTCCTTTTGACCGAGGAGGAGTTGGGCGATAGGAAACCCAGTCAGCTTTTACGTAAGATGCAGCAGCTTTTAGGCGAACGCAAGTTAGGCCAAGGTATTCTTAAGCAGCTGTTTGTGCAGCGACTCCCCGCTAATGTGCAGTTAATCCTAGCCACTGCGAGTAGCGCCCTATCGAATGAGCAACTGGCGGAATTGGCGGACCGGGTAATGGAGGTCCCAGTGCCCACGGTCCAGAGCTCGCAAATGCCGCCCCCCGTAGCGACTACAACCCCTGGTCCAGTTTTTGAAACCGCCATTTCCGATTTGAAAGCAGAGATTGCTCGCCTTGCCAAGCAGGTCCGTTCCATGCAGGGGCAGATTCGTGAGCGTAGTCGCAGCTCCAGCGCCCGCCGACGGGCCGCGAGCGGAGGCAAGGCTGAGCCGGCTCCTCCGACGAGCGACGGCAGCGCCCCCGCTGAAGGGGAAGAGCCAGTTCCGGGTTTGTGCTGGTACCATTTACAATATGGCCAGAAAGCTCACAAATGTAAGCCGCCGTGTTCGTTCGAGCAAATTGCCAGCGTTTCATCGGGAAACGCCTAGACCAGCGGGTTTCCGCGGCCAGGCTCGTTGGTCAGACTCAAGCTAGTGTAGGTCGTTTATTTCATGTCGCTGACCAAGTTACAGGCACTAGATTTTTGGTCGATACCGGCGCTGCAGTCAGTGTTTTCCCCCCTACTAAGGGGGAGAGGCGGCACGTATCTTCCTTCGCGTTGCAAGCCGCGAATAAAACGCTTATTCGCACATTTGGTCAGCGTTCACTGACCCTGCGCCTTGGCTTGCGTCGTTCCTTTCCATGGATTTTTGTTTTAGCGGATGTATCGCAGCCTATTTTAGGCGCTGATTTTTTGCACCATTACGGCCTCTTGGTGGATCTCCGCGCGTATAAACTTCGAGATTCCATCACGAGTTTGTCGGTCATAGGTGAGGCGTCCGATTTTTATACTTTTGGCATTACTGTTCCGCATTCTCTTCCTGGTTCTGTGTATGATAGAATCCTGGCTGATTACCCCGACATTACTCAGCCTATCTACAAGGACTGCCCTGTCAAGCATGACGTGACTCACCGCATAGTCACTAAGGGTGCCCCCGTGTTTGCGCGGCCGAGACGTTTGGCTCCCGACAAGCTGCGTGTTGCCAAAGATGAATTCAATCATCTTTTAGAGTTGGGCATCGTCGAGGCCTCGGATAGTTGTTGGTCTTCGCCTCTGCACATGGTCCCTAAGAAGTCGGGCGATTGGAGACCGTGCGGCGACTACCGCGCCTTGAATCGGGTTACTGTGCCAGATCGGTACCCTATCCCTCATTTGCATGATTTTGCAATACAGCTACATGGCATGCATGTTTTCTCAAAGATTGACTTAGTGAGGGCTTATCATCAAATTCCTGTACATCCGGACGATGTGCAGAAGACTGCCATTACAACACCTTTCGGCCTATTTAATTTCACTCGCATGCCGTTCGGTCTGCGCAATGCAGCCCAGACTTTTCAGCGTTTCATTGACATGGTGATACGCGATTTGCCTTTCGTCTATGCCTACATAGATGATCTCCTCGTCGCGAGCGAAGATGCCGAGCAACATGAAGGCCATCTCCGCCAGCTTTTTGCTCGATTATCAGAGTTTGGTGTTGTGTTGAATCCGGCTAAGTGTCAATTTGGCGTTGCTTCACTAGACTTTCTCGGGCATAATGTTAGTGATAAGGGGATTTCCCCTCTCGAGGAGAAGGTCGCTGTGATTCGCGATTATCCCAAGCCTTCCACTGTGCGCCAGCTCCGCGGATTTTTGGGCCTTGTCAATTTTTATCGCCGATTCTTGCCCGGCTGTGCAGCATTGCTTGCTCCTCTTACTGATATGCTGCGCAGTAAGCCTAAGCGTTCACGTAAGCCGCTCGTGTGGGGGCCTGAGGGCGAAGCCGCTTTCGCTGATGTAAAGGACGCTCTAGCTGACACTACTTTGCTTACACACCCATCATCTGATCTGCCGACCAGCCTGGCGGTAGACGCCTCAGATGCCGCGGTGGGTGGAGTGTTGCAGCAATTCTCACAGGGAGTTTGGCACCCTGTAGCTTTCTTTTCTCGTCGACTCAAGCCTGCAGAGTCACGCTATAGCACTTTTGGACGCGAGTTACTCGCTATTTACCTCGCTATCAAGCATTTCAGACATTTTTTGGAAGGGCGTGATTTTTGCATATTCACTGATCACAAACCTCTTACATTTGCATTGAATTCATGTCCGGATCGCCACTCTCCACGCGAAGCTAGACAGCTTGATTATGTGTCGCAGTTTACGGCAGATATTCGGCATATTCACGGTCGGGATAATCTAGTGGCGGATGCTTTATCCCGCGCAGGTTTAGCGGCGGTTCAGGCTACCCCGTCGGTAGATCAGCGCCTCATTGCCGCCGACCAGCAGCAAGATGAGGAGTTAGCGTCGCTCCTCAGAGACACTTCCTCTCTCTGTTTTGAGAGAGTTTTTCTCCAAGGGGGAGACGATTATTTGTGGTGTGACATGTCCACAGGCTCGCCTCGCCCTTTTGTCCCAGCCAAGCACAGGCGTGCTGTTTTTGATGCTTTCCACAATTTGTCTCATCCCGGAATAAGGACATCTCAGCGGTTAGTAACCTCACGTTTTGTTTGGCCCGGTATCAATAAAGATGTCAGGGAGTGGGCTCGCAACTGTGTGTCTTGCCAGCGTGCTAAAGTCCAGCGTCATGTGCATGCTCCCCTGGGAACTTTTACTAACCCCGACGCCAGATTCGCCCACGTACACATAGACTTGGTAGGCCCCTTGCCCCCTTCGAAAGGCTGTGTGTATTTGTTGACTTGTATAGACAGGTTTACTAGATGGCCCGAGGCCATCCCCGTCCCCGATGCTACCGCGGAGACCGTCGCCGTAGCTCTCGTTGAGCACTGGGTCTCTCGTTTTGGCACACCGGCTACTATCACCCATGATCGTGGCCCCCAATTCCAGTCTGCTTTGTTCACGGCTTTAGCTAACCTCCTTGGGAGCCGCTCGGTCTCCACCACGGCCTATCATCCGCAGGCCAACGGCATGGTGGAGCGTTTCCACCGCCAGCTTAAAGCTTCGTTAAAGAGCCAGGCTGAACCCAATCGCTGGCGAGAATTTTTGCCTTTAGTGTTGCTAGGCATTCGCGCCTCCGTCAAAGAGGACATTGGGTGTTCCTCTTCAGAGCTTGTTTACGGTACTGCTCTCCGTTTGCCCGGGCAGCTGCTGGAGCCCGCCTCGCAACAGTGTGCTGACCCTGCTGATTATGTGCAGCGGCTCAGGCGGCACATGTCTGATCTCTCCCCCACCGCGCCACGCCCCCAGGCACGCTCAAGCTTTGTTCACCGGTCTTTAGAGACGTGTACTCATGTTTTCCTCCGCCACGACGCGGTTACCAAGCCCTTGCAGCCCCCTTATGCGGGCCCCTATAAAGTGCTGCGGCGTACCCCTAAGTACTTTGTCATCAGTAAGGGTGAGAAATCTTCTACTGTGAGCATTGACCGCCTCAAGCCTGCATTTCTTGATAGTTCTTTTTCTGGGACTTCTGCGGAAAAGCAGCTCGAGAATGATAGCGAGCTATCTCCCTCTCAATCGCCGTCTGGTCCCTCTTCCTCTCGCTCTTCTACGGGCGACTCTCCCACTGAGGATTCGCCCTCGGTGCGCATCACGCGCTCGGGCCGTCATGTACATTGGCCTAAGCGTTTCCTCCAAGTCATTGAATATGTTTGCGGTTAAGTCTCGCGCATGTTTTCAGGTATCGAACACACCTTTTCATACTTATATTTGCATTTATTGTGATAATATTTTAAATATTGTATCGAACACACCTTTTCATACTTATATTTGCATTTATTGTGATAATATTTTAAATATTGTATCGAACACATCTTTTCATACTTATGTTACATTTATTGTGATGATATTTGAAATATTGGAAATTGTGATTCAGCTGATTTAATGCATTATTAGTACTGGTATCACTGGGTGTATCTTGGATTTTTGTCGATTTTCTAGGGAGAATTATCCTTAGGTCATGTTTCATCTCACCGTCTGTTGGAAATGTTTTGTAATATACCTGTTGAATTATCTAGCAGTGTGGATCTTTATTACTTTTTAACATGGTGATATGGATGTTTTGTGGCATTGTTTTATTTTTGTATATAGGCCAATACCTTATAAAATTGTCAATGGACTCTTTCTTCTTTCGCCCCTCGGAGCTCATCCGCAGCTCGGGTCTACGGGGGGGTTAGTGTAGCAGCTCATGTTAGCTGTGGTCTGTTTGTTAAATAATATTGCAGTTTAGTTAGACTTGTAAATAAGGCTCATTTTGGTTTTAATTCCGTAAGCGCAACCATTTAAGTCTTAGGACCTTTTATTCTCCTTCAGCTCCTTTGTTTACAAACAATAAAATTCTCCCACGCTCTGTACGTGACCTTTTTAGGTCCACGTGACTCTTTGTTGTTTCTCGCCACGCGCACGCGCGTGCCCATTTTTTGGATGCGCGCATTCCTTTCTTTTGACATTTCCTTGACTGGCGGTGGTTGCGGTAGCGATGTACGTTCCTGGTGTGCTAAATCATCTTTTGGAGGTAATTTTATGCTTGTAATTCGTAGTAATCCATTTGTTTCTTTAAGAAATTGTATTAGATGGAGAGATTTTTAAATTATTGTCCTTAGTCTTATTCTAGATTTCTGGCTAGCAATCACAGTCTTTTTATATGGATAGATTTTTGATGAATAACAAACACATTTTAGTCCTTCTCGGACATTTTTCCTTTCTGTATTGCTTGGCTGTGATTGGTCAGATATTTTTAGCTTTCTGATTGGTGCGTTTTACACCAATCTGATTGGACTAAAGTCTTGTTTGGTAGAAAATTTGGCGGATTGTTTGAAATGATCAACAGAAGTTGAGAAGTTCGAGAATTAGCGTGAGGTCAACAAGGGCTCTGCTCTTAGTCTTAGCTCTTTTCATTAATTTTTCTTCGCCTTGATAGCTTCGCTCAATGCACTGAGCTCGCTTGTCCATTTGAGAACGATATCATCTAACGTCATTTCATGGATTTATTTCGCCAACCATTTTGATCTATTTACTTTGAACTAGATCTAGAGGTCTAGTTTCTTATTGAGCGATGGACTTGAATTTCGACTGCTCTTCTTAGTAATCGTTTTCTCATCATCGAACAATGTCTTACTCGTCATCATAGAGCTTTAGAGCTCCCGACATCGGACATTATCTTATTCTTCTTCGTCAACCTCACCGTCGAACTTTATTCGATCAACGACATCGAAGTCGAACATTGTCATTATCTTCTTTGTCAATCTCATCGAATTTAACTTTATTCGATCAACGACATCGAAGTCGAACATTGTCAGTATCTTCTTCGTCAATCTCATCGAATTTAACTTTATTCGATCAACTACATCGAAGTCGAACATTGTCATTATCTTCTTCGTCAACCTCACCGTCGAACTTTATTCGATCAACGACATCGAAGTCGAACATTGTCAATATCTTCTTCGTCAATCTCATCGAATTTAACTTTATTCGATCAACTACATCGAAGTCGAACATTGTCATTATCTTCTTCGTCAACCTCATCGAGTTTAACTTTATTCGATCAACGACATCGAAGTAGAACATTGTCATTATCTTCTTCGTCAACCTCATCGAATTTAACTTTATTCGATCAACGACATCGAAGCCGAACATTGTCATTATCTTCTTTGTCAACCTCATCGAATTTAACTTTATTCGATCAACGACATCGAAGTCGAACATTGTCATTATCTTCTTCGTCAACCTCATCGTCGAACTTTAGTCGAAGTCGAACATTGGCATCATCGTAATCGTCAACCTCGATCATCGAATCCTCGAGTTCTTCGTCATCTGTCTTCACACCGGACTTTCGTCTTTCTCAATTCGCTCTCCACGACTAATTCGCCTTGGTTTCGGACATTTAACGTTTGGGATCAAACAATCGGATTTTTAATACCTGGAATATTATTTCTTTTCCCTTGGCACAACTTTTGTAAGTAATTCTAAATAGCGGCGGTCTTTCGCTATAGAAATAGACCACTTTATTATCGTTCTTGTATTTCTTGATTGGTAACTAGCGGCGGTCTTTCGCTATAGAAATAGACCATCTTAGCCTATTAATTTCATGATTGTAAAAATACAATTTACTTGATCTAGATTGGATCTAGAATCTACTGCGATCACAATTTGATGTGTTGATTCTCCTTGATATTATTAATAAAATAACGAGATCCTGAGAAGAGGACTTTATACCTTGTAGTTCGCTTTTGTTTTATTTCGTTTCGGCTATTTTTTTTGTATCCTTATTTTTTTTATCATAGACATCCCATACAATTTATTTATTTTTAGTAACATGTCCTGACCCCCTCAGGGGTAGCTCGTTAAACATTCATGGTATTGATAACAAAATATGACATAATATGGAATCATCGTAATTACATAAATAATTGGAGAACACATCTCTAAAAGCAAAAGCTTGGGTCGAGGGTACCCTAGGACATAATAAATATGTAGAATTATGAAAAAGTTTTTTTTTTAAAAAAACATAAAAAAGAAGAGACAACAAAAAATCACTCACAAAAACACACACGCACACACCACACACACCCTCGCCCGCACACGCACACAGAGAAAAAAAATCCTAAACCGCTGAGCTTGAGAAAGAGGGAGAGAAAAAAGGCAAAATCCTTCTCTTTTGGTTTATTTGGATTTTTGTTAGAAAAAGGAAGCTTAAAAGCGTTTACTTACTGAAGGTGACGGATCGGACCACAAAGAAAGATGTATGTTGGTAACAACTGAAGTAACCCCAATATACTTGATGATGATGATGATGATGTGATGATGATATTTTGATAAATTATACGCACTCATGTTTTTCCGAGAAAAATCAAGTAGAACCCCATATCTTTTCAGAATTAAGAACTATGGGAATTAACGAATGAATCTTTGGGATAATGCATGAAATGTTCAGAATTATGAACCCCTTTTTCATGTTTGGAGTTATGAAATCTTTGGTATGAAAAATCAGTGGTTCGGCATAACGAATCGCTGGAATATTCAAAAACGAGTACCCCCCCCCCTCCCGGAATTGTGACCCTCTGAAAATTATTCTCCATCTCTAGTTGAAAGAGGAGCCGGTTACAAATCACTCATTCCCAGTTCCTTAAGCTGAATGGCATTTTGATTGGGTTTATATCGACTGGAGCATGAAGTCAGTTTCCATTTGCCTCGAGAAAGAATAGAAGGGAAGGGGGATAAAGAGAGAAAAGGGGATAGGGGAAGAGAAAGAGAGATACAGAGAAAAGAAGAAAAAGAAGGAAGTAAGGAAAGAAAGAAAGAAATAAAGAAAGACAGACAGAAAAAAGTAAGACATGAGAGCAGGTTGAGAATAAAAATATTCAGCTTACTTTTAACATGAGGGCATACTTCTTTCTGAAAATCAACTCAAAGAGAAGTATCAATACCCAATACATCTTGCTGTCCACAGAAACATTGTTATGTACTAAGCCAGTGTAATGCTCACACATTGGTGCACACAGCTACTGAAATTGGGTCGATTTTTTTGAAAATCTTTGCTATCATGTTTTCGACAGTCGAAGGACATGAAAGTGTGTAAGTAGATCTAGACGACGAGAAAGATTTGGAAAAAAGAGACGCCATCGACAGTGATGCGTAGACTACAAGCGCTCGAGTGTATCCTGAAAGAGGACATTTTAAACGACATGTTTAATGTCGCATGCGGCATATTTTCCCCTGGGGGAGGGGGCTAGGGCAGTTTTCCAAAGCTAGAGTCTCATTCCTTCTAAAAAAAAATTAAAAAGAAAAAAATTAAAAAAAAAGAATACGAAGCTTTTAAAGAAAGAAAAGTAAATGATGATTGATAATGACACGTGTTACCGCGCCTTCCCCCAATCGTGCTTTACTAAAAGGACCATGGTGCTACATAGGCTAGGCCAAATTTGTGGGGTTTTTTTTCTCCGAGTTGTCGCCCCCCCCCCCGGTTGTCCCGTATCCTACATCCCCGCTTCTCTCTGTCTTTCTATTAATCTCTCTCCCTTTCTCTTTCTCTCTTTCTGTCTTTCGCTCACTTTTTTTTTCTGTTGTGTCCATCCGTATCTGCATTTCTGTACTAATGCTAATAACAATAATAACAAGAACTACAACATCGAAGATGATAATATTGTAAATGGTGTTTATAGTGGTGATGATAATGATGATGATGATGATGATGACAATAGCAATAAAAGGGTATAATCCTGGATTTCAAGATTAAGTTGGCCTACTGTACCTTTTCATTTACTAACTAAATGCTAGGTTGTGATTAAGTTAATACTAATCAAAATAATAGTAACACTGAAAAATAAAAAAAATAATGATAATCATTGTGATAACAATAACTGTAATTATTACAGTTATTTACAGTTATAACAAAACCAAGAATACTAACAATATTCATTAAGATCTCACATTAGCGGGTTTCATGACAGAAGGAAACGCCAATACACAAAATGATAGTGAAAATTTCACATAGTTATATGTATATTATTCCTTCAGTAGACAAACCACATGTGCAAAAACATATATCGTGTCAAATCAAATTTGGGTTGTGCATAAGTCATTGTCGTGTGCGCTTTGAGAAAAGTTAGGTCGTCGTCTTTTCAAATCTGTCTATTGTATAAAGTGTAAAATCAAATACACGTCACAAGGCAAGACAGTCAGTAAAAGTCAATAAAAACTTTTCTAACCCTAAATGCTTCCAACTTGTGCATGTTGTGTGAACTTGGATACTAATGCACTCACTAACGGAAGTGGGTGCTTGGAAATTCCCCAATCGTCATCGACTTCGACGGTATGTGAAATCAGTTTCTGTTCATTATTTTTGCAGTTCATTGTATTTTAACAATTGCTGTCACTGCCTCTTCTCCCATTTCCTTCGTACTGACACTGTGGGAATATCTTAGAATTTATACGTACATCATGATTCAGTTACAGATCTACGCTAGTTTACTGGTTTTGCTGCAAGTTGTTTGCTTCAGTTTGGCAGGTAAGCCCATATATTTGTGATTTATGATAGTTTGAATCTTTTTAAAAAAGAAATTCATTTTCCTCCAGTAATATCTTATCCAGTGAAGATAATTACACATATAACACATCATCAAACACAAATTATTTTTTGTTTGATATGACACCGCATATAGATCAGGAGGGAATCTGGGACAGATGAATATAAATAATTTTGAACAGGGTCATTATTACGACTAGGGTTGATATCAACATAATTCACATCCAACTGCAAAAAAAAAACAAAACAAAAAAACAGAAACAAAACAAAATCAAACAAAAAATCACAGATAATTTGCTGACGTGTATACAGCATATAACGGTTGTCATTGAACATGTTGATCCAATTTGTTCTTATTTGAAAAAGTTAGCTGATTACTCAACAATTATTTGTTCAGGGTGTTCTAAAATATCTTTTGATGCCACAGGTGAAATGTTTGTGACGGAACCCCCACCTTACATCGTCGTCACGTGTACATCCGACGAAAATGGGTCTTTCGTTGGAGCGACTTTATCCGACCTTCCACTGGCCCTCTCAGGCAACTCGGTCCCCATTGATATCGCGTTCGATTATAGGAGCAGGATGTTGTACTGGACAGAAGGTAGTGAAAACCAAAATGGGCCTAGTCAAATCGTACGAGCTAACTTGGATGGCTCATTCGTAGAAGTCATTGTTCATAGTGACGGAGCCTTGGGTAAGTAGACGGAATTCTCCCCCTCTCTTTCTCTCTCACGCTTTCTCTCTCTCTCTCTCTCTCTCTCTCTCTTTCTCTCTTATTACTATTCTTCCTTATCTGCTGCTTTTTAAAAATCTTATTCTTATTATTCTTATTCTTAATATCATCATCATGTTCATCTTCAATGGGTGATTTCAAGTACAGTGTTGGAGGCTGGTGTTGGTGTTGTGAGAACACCAACACCAGCCTTAACACCGAACTTGAAATCAGGCTGGTGTTGGGATTGACCTCGCAAGATTTGACGTATTTCCGGTAGTCAGTGTTGTTTTCTGGTGTTGAATGTCGTCTGCTGAACCGAGTATCACGGTTCGTGTTGACGATTTACATGTAATTTCCCCATTCACCAACACCAGCCCCTAGGGATTAGGAAATTCATGATTTCAAGCACGGTGTTGGTGTTGGTGTTGTAATCATACATGTTATTGCTGCTTGTCCCTCGCAGAGCAGGCGGCACTTTTTGCTACGGCCACTCGTCACATGTTGGTGGTTAAACCCATTTTGCAGTCAAAACAACGTGGTATAATCAAAACCATATATTTTCTATGGAAGAGTAATATTTTTCCCCTTGGATTCTTCAAATGATTATGCAAGTCGAATCCAATAAGATGTAGATTTATTAGAAATTCTGAGGTGAAATGATTTTATCGTCGAGATTTTTCGCTATAGCGTATGACGTCACTCGGTGTTGAGCTATCGATAAGGTGATCGGATCAGAGCGGTATCGTCCCTCTAAACTGACGGACGGTGTTGGAGCTCGGTTCATCAGCCTTTCCACGCTCTCAACACCAACACCAACACCGCACACCGAACTTGAAATCACCCATTATCGTTATCATCGTGATGAGTAATTTTGTATATTAAGTTGTACAGTTTATAGTTTTTTTTCTTTTTTCTTTTTTCTTTTACATTTTATCCCAAATTGTGGGAGGTGGGCTGCAGCTCCCAGCCCCCCCCCCCTCGATTCCGCGGCCCCTGTTGAACAAGCATAATTGTAGTACGTATACGTACAAAGAATAAGGATGAAAACTAAGCATCATTTACACAACAAAAGGAGACATTACTTTACATGTATACATTTAAAAGGTGAACAGATTATTATAAAGTTATAAAAACAACTTTAAAAAAATCTACAATCCAAATGATGATAAATTAATACATGTAAATAAAATTCCATGTAGATTTTTATACTAAAATTTGGGATAAAAATACTATAAACACGCTGAACAAACCTAAAACAAATCTGCAATAGCAAAATAATAATTGTGTGATTGAAATTTCTTTAGCACTGAAATGAAACTGCGTTTGAAGGTATTGAGCATTTGACTTGCCCCATCTTTGATCTTCTTAAGCATGGGTCTCGACAGGCCCCTAAAGCTCAGTAATCATATCCACGCGTGCCGCTTTTCGTCTAGTAAATTTATTATATGTCTGTGGTTCTCGATCATCCTCCGCATGGACTATGTAATGTCAAGGTAGCGGCCACCCAGCACAACTTGAGGTACAACGTTACACGTTACACAATATTGCAATATCTCTTAAAATGAATTTAATGATTTACCTTGTATAATCTCAATGTTACTTATGACATGATATACAATACTTCTCTGATACTCTTGGCAGTCTTGTTGCTTCTATTATTCTTGCTAAACAGTTTAATGTTTTATACTGCTTTCACATCAAGGTACGGTCGCTGCGACCGGTCGCTGCGACCGTACCCAACGACCGATCGGACGTGCTTTCACACCTCCGTCAAAATTTGGTCAGGCCCAGAGCGATCGGTCGCTGTAAAGCTGACCTAGCCAGAAGCGGAAGTAGAGATAGTGCGTAGGCATGTATGGGGGTCATTGCATTTCGATCGGTCGCTGAGTACGATGTGCTTTCACATCTAGCTTGCATCGGTCGCGATCGGTCGATGAAGTACCTCACCGACCGTACTCAGCGACCGATCGTTTTTGACCAAAACGATCGGTCGCAGCGACCAATGAAATGCTTTCACATTATGATTTCATCGGTCGCAGCGACCGCTCGCAGCGATCGGTCGCAGCGACCGTACCTTGGTGTGAAAGTAGTATTAGTTTGTATGCGTAACATACAGTATTTCATTGGTAAAGAACAAAAGAACAAAAGAATATTTAAACTTATCAGTGAGGTTCAATAAAATACAAATGCGAAATTGTGCGCGAGACATACCATCCCGACCCGTTAGGCAATGAGATATTAAACACGCTACACCACGTAGTTCTACGGAGGTCCTGGAGGTCGACAAGGCTGCATTCTCGTGCTGAGATTGTGACATTTTTTACTTTCACTTTACCATTAGACGCCACAAAAGCTTCAATTTGAAAGACCTTGCGGGCGAGTTTGACGGCACCATCCTCTTAAGTGATGTTTCACTGAAGGGAATTAAGCTATGAAGGTGTTAAGATTCCTACACAAAATGGCAACCACGGCAACTATAGGAAAACCTCTGCGATAAAGGAAATAAATTTAGAAAAATACAGGGGAAATGTCTGTTTTTTCACTTAGAAGTTCCAATGGTTCCGCTGAGCGAAAAATGGAGTCGCAGTCCATATGCAGACTATACTGAGGTGTAATATGAAACAATATGACAATATGGGATAAATTAGTTTTCATGAATAAGGGGAGGAGTCTTAGCAATTGCTTGTCTTACTTCGTTAATCAAACCTCACTCTCCTGAAAAAGAGGGAATTTTCGACGCACAGGATATGCCTTGTCAAATGGTTGGCAGAGGAAAAAATAATAATCCCAAATCGTATACCTTCTTATTCTTTCAGCCCCTTATAGAATCGCACTCGATACGGTTCATAATAAAATATTCTGGTGTGAACGAAGGAGCGTCATTGCAGCGAATCTGGATGGATCTGAGAAAACGGTAGTGGCTTATCGAAACAATGTATCAAGATGTGACATCGCTATAGCTAAATATAGAGGGTAGGTCGTCATATCCAAAGTATTTCTTTGGCATAAGTTTTATCGTAAAAACTTATCAAATAACAACTGACTTCTTAAATTAACAGAGAACATTTACTGTCAGCAGCATTTGCAGCTAGACCCTAATATATGATTTTTTAAAATGGGAAGTATCGCTTTGCCTTCTTATTTGCAAGCGCTCCTTTTCACAATGAAAATGACCTGTCGGCAACTTGAAAATGCCCAAATTCACTCGAAGTAATAAAAGTTTTTATATATTTGATTAAGTCTGCATTTCGAAAACTAACTATGATACAAGAAAAAAAAATCCGTTGGAATGATCAAGAATGCCATTTTAACTTAGAAATAAATATCTCAAAAAAAGTTCTAAGAGCCCATATCTGATTTTAATGAAAACATCGTTTTGAGTCCGCTAGGAGGACTTTTTACCAAGGAATATCGGATATCCTAAGGAATACCGGGTATCACACCAGCTTCGAAAAGGGGTTAGCGAGCATTATCCATAGCCTCTTTAAGCACTAAAGGTAGCGGACATGTTACATTGTCTTGGGCGTATTTAGTGTGAAAAGGGGTCGCCTTCTTTATTTTGAAGGTCTCTTTATCCTGTTTATGAGCAGATTTCACGAACCGAAATCAATATCATGTAGCAGCTAAATGTTCCTGTGTCTGCCTATTTTCATTGTTTTTCTCCCACACAGCTACGTTTTCTGGTCAAACCAATCCCACATTCAACGGGCAGGGTTAGATGGAGCGAATCTAACCAATATCGGAATATACGTGTCTATACATTATATTGCTGTAAACTACAATGGTAAAAAATTGTATCATGAATGAATTGAATGAATGAATTTGTATCTCCACGTTTTCAGTATTTTCTACAGATTATTTTTCTGGGTTTTGTTTTGAAGGATCCCTCAAGTTCTTGTCTAAAGATCATTATAATCATTATTTTTTAAATCTAAGTTTGCTTATTAATAAATGGATTATTATTTCTTCTTATTATTATTTTATTTGGCTAAGAAAATACATAACAATACAAAACAAAAAAACAACAATTTAGCAAACATAAATAATACAACCACTGAAATGGCATGGATAAATAAGTTAACTACAAGTAAAAGATAAAAGAAAGTTTCAAAATTACACAAATATTGAAGCGAAATTTCAAAAAGCACATGTTTTTAATCATTCCAGTTGTTTTGCGCAGTTTTGTAACGTGGAGATAAAGAAAAGCCTAAATATTTTTAAGCTAATTTGAAATCATTATTACGTCATATTTAGGTTCTTCAAGAAATAAAAACCTACCACATATTTTCCTGTAAACAAAAATGGTAACAAAAACAGACAAAATTTGACTGACATGGTTGTCAACTCATCCTGTTCGTGGTTGCCCTGGCAACCGGAAATGTTGGGCATACCTATGTCAAACATCGTAATGTTTGTAATTAAATTTTCGGAAAAGTCACCAAATTTCTTAGAAATTGATCGAAATGTGAAGGAGGGGCGAGGAAAAATGTGGTAAGGGACGCAATGCCCCCCCCCCCTCCCCCGGGCTTTATAGGGTTATAAAGGGCATATTAGATTTAACAGCTTTCATATTAATTTT
The DNA here is from genome assembly GCA_029962745.1 of Echinometra lucunter. Taxonomy (NCBI): domain Eukaryota; kingdom Metazoa; phylum Echinodermata; class Echinoidea; order Camarodonta; family Echinometridae; genus Echinometra; species Echinometra lucunter. The sequence goes on along the minus strand of JAPZVO010000022.1, from coordinate 657,885 downwards.
CTTTGATTTTGGAAGAATCGCGAATATACTGGATTCTTTCCGAGCAAGGTCAGCCAAAAATGGGTTCTACTGATGTTAATGGCAATGACCGTCAGATTTATGAACTGATTCACTCTGGGCAACGGCTAGACCCATGGGGTCTATATGTGCATGGTCCCCGTGATGACATCTACACCACCATGACCATGGATGGTCGATTTGGCATCTTCGTTTATGATCAACAGACAAGACTGACAACAAAGGCTATTGACAGAGACAGACACAGGCTTTTCAACGGTAAAGTCGACATCTTCATAAACGATTGTAAGTACGAATATTCAACATTCACAGTAATAGCTTAGGAATAAATTGTTGAAATGTTGAGCTGTGGAACATTCGGAATATTAAAAAATGATATCGGGAAATGGGGATAAGCAAACATATCTTGATACTGGGATATTTGGCAGGTATATAGGGGAAAATAAATGTTAGTCTTCAAAAGAATACCAACTTTTCTTTAAAATGTAGGTGCTAAAAAAATGTGAACCTTCAAGGTATAACGGACAATCGAATTGGACATTCTCTACCAAACTCACTTTCTGCAAATTATTGAAACTAAATTACACAAATGCAAATACCTAGTACAAAGAAGAAATGCACCCATTCATACATATACATATATGTATTACGATATATATTTATTCATTTCATTTCCAGGAACAAAAAACAGACAAAATAAGAAAATGAAAATCCTGGAAGAAGAGGAAAGAAAAAAAGAAAACCTCAGCTTATGCAGTGGATTACCAAAAGAAAACTGTAAAAGGCTATCCTCATTAGAAGTTGAAGTTTAAATTGATAAGGAAATTAACAGGAGCTTTGGCAACTCTCGTGTAAATAATACAGTCTGGAAGAATATATGATATGCATATATACATAATGATATTCTTTGTTTATTCACAGTCCAGGCACCAGCCATCGAAGCCATAACACCAACACAAGTAAGTCTTGAAGGAGCTGAGGTAACCCTGGACTGTGAGGTCTCTGGTTCGAGCATGAATGAAGTTATTGCTTGGTACCATGAGGGCTTGATCATCAGTCGAGCAGATGTCCTCCTGATGCGTAACCACGGTTACTCTTTGGAGGTAGTACAGGATGGATCCACCAACCACTGGGTCATCACCATTAGTAATGTGAACTCAACCAGGGATGCGGGGAATTGGACGTGTGTTCTGGCACCGGGCATCGCCTTACAAGAAGAGTCCACCCAGCTCTTTATAGGTACTGGATATAACTGTATAATGCAAATATGTATGGAACATCAATGCTTGATATAAAAATCCGCCTAAATCTATTCCAGATGTGACGGTATGCCATGGAAGTGATTAAATTCTGTTGTATTTATTTCATTTGTTCCTATTTTCCAATAACTAGTCAGACCCAACTTCGGAAAACCGAGCACATGCATATACTCCGGATATGAATATAGAGCCCTCATCGCTCAATGTGAGGCAGTGTGTACAACATGCATTGGGAAAATCTCACAAAGTCAACCTGTCAATGATGAATATTTTCTGAAAAATAATGCTGCGTGTAAATGCTGCGTGAATGATTCGCCATATGAAATGACTTTCAAATGACAAATATCTTTTAAAAATCTATACGCAGCATTATTTTTGAAAAACATATTATCAACAACAGGTCGACATTGCAGAATTTTCCTCATGCCGTTTGTACACAATGTCTCGCACTCAGGGGCGTCGCTAGACTATTTTGAATGGGGGGGGGGGGGGGTGTAGAGGCCAGATTGCCGACAAATAATGCCACCGATTGCCGACGACCAACGTCGATAAATTCAACCGTATAAAGCCCATTGAGGCATGTTCAATTGTGCACCTCTATCATATTTTCCTTTTGAACTATATTTTGTTCACCTCACTTGCCGAATGTGTTTGTTTTCCGAAAACATCCTGTATCTAAATATAATACAAGCGAGCGCAGCGAGCGAGGAAAAATATACACTCTCTTACGTACTTAAGTGATAGTTCTTCATCAAACTACATGGTGGGCTTAAAGATATCTAAAGTAATTATATTTGGTCATCTCTCTGGCCTGATTCATTCGGTTTCAAAGACCATCCTAAATCTTAATATTATACGAGCTAGCGCAGCGAGCGAGGGAAAAATCTATTTTTCATGGTAGAAGTGACAATTCTTTATCAAAATACACAATGGCATTAACTATGAGATATCTAACTTATACAGGTACATTTGGTCACCTCACTTGTCGAATTCGTTTGCTTTCCCAAATCCATCTTGTATCTGAATATTGTACGAGCGAGCGTAGCGAGCGAGGAAAAATACATATTTACTCCTTTGCATGATAGAAGTGAAAGTTCTTCATAAAAAAAATGCATGGTGGGCCTTTTGGATATCTTGATTTTGATCACCTCTCTTATCTAATTAATTTGCTTTCAAAGACTATCCTGTATCTAAATATTATACGAGCGAGCGCAGCGAGCGAGGAGAAATATATATATACTCTATTTTATGGTAGGTGATAATTCTTCATCAATATACACGATGGGCCTATAGCTCGCAAAATTTGTTTGCTTTCCCCAATCCATCTTGTATCTGAATATTATACGAGCGAGCGTAGCGAGCGAGGAAAAATTCATAATCCTTTTCATGGTAGAAGTGAAAGTTCTTCATCAAAATACACGATTGGCCTTTAAGGTACCTATTTTGATATATTTGGTCACATCTCCTACCTAATTTATTTGCTTTTAAGACCATCCTATATCTAAATATTACACGATCGAGCGCAGCGAGCGAGGAAAATATACATACTCTTTTTATGGTAGAAGTGATAATTCTTCATCAAAATACATGATGGGCCTAAAGATAATTTATCTAATTATATATTTGTGTTCATCTCATTTGCCGAATATGTTTGCTTTCCGAAAACATCCTGTATCTGAATATAATACGAGCGAGCGCAGCGAGCTAGGAAAAATATACATACTCTTTTTATGGTAGAAGTAATACTTCATCAAAATACATGATGGGCCTAAAGATATCTAGATTATACAGTGTTCATCTCACTAGCCGAATGTATTTGCTTTCCGAAAACATCCTGTATCTAAATATAATACAAGCGAGCGCAGCGAGCAAGGAAAAATATACACTCTCTTTCGTGGTACCAGTATTAATTCGTCGTCAAAATGGACAAGTAAATAAGCCGAATATGACTCTATTTGGGCACCTTACTCCTCTTTTTTCCTTTTTTTCCTCCTTCCTCTTTCCTCGCTTCTCTCTCTCTCTCTCTCTCTCTCTCTCTCTCTCTCTCTATCTCCTTTTTTTTTTTTGCCGACAGCGATCGTGAATTTGCCGACAAGAATTTAGCGACGCCCGTGCTCGCACTGAACGATAAGGGCTCTATATTCACCTTGCTCCATAGGTCCTTTTCGGAGTATGAACCTCTGCTCGGTTTTCCGAGGTTGGGTCTGACTGATAACTTTTCAGAACCTGAAATAAATTTGCTGGTAAGACATCGTGTCATTGTTAATACTTTTCATCACAAATATCTCTTTTTTGCCCTCAGCATGTTCGGATTGTGGGACTGAGAGAAACACAACACAGATACTTCAGAGTATTTCTGAGGTAAAGTAGCCTACATGGGTATAAACGTTGAATACAGAGTACAGGTTGTGAAATATTACCAAAATATATTTTAAATACAAAATAATACACATCATGCGCACGATTTTACAAATTGTGTTGTAATAATAATAACAATAATAATAATAATAATAATAATAACAATAATAATAACAATAATAATAATAATAATAATAATAATAATAATAATAATAATAATAATAATAACTCTTATTTACCCAGGGTAGCCACTTCAGCTATAAGCTGATCTTCCAGCGGGCCCTGCATAACATAATATGTTATTATTACCCTTCTCCATTCTATTATGCCGAGCGCCTGGCTAGAAGGTAGAAGGTCCCATTTTTGTAAGTCTTTGGTATGACTCGGCTGGGGATCGAACCAACGACCTCCCGTTCATGAGGCGGACGCTCTATCAATTGAGCCACCATGCCCGGTCACATATTTGTAAAGAATATTTAAGCAGCAAGGAAGCAATTTTAATCTTCTTTTCGTGACACTCTCTTTTAGATCAACTGTCAAAAAATTTGTACGTGAATAATGCAGAAGAGTCTGGCAGTTAACACTTACATAAAAATAGAAGAACCCGGAGAAGGTGAAAGGGAGTTAAAGAGAATTGGAGAAAAGACATATGGATATGGAGAGTAATGTTTCAACTTGTGAACTCAGTTATGAGAGTACCCTTGTACTTAAAAAATAAAAGTGCTATCGATGCCTCATCTCAGCATGTACTGCCCGTAATGACTACTTAAATGTTCATTAGAACTTGCGATCACTGCTTAAAATCTAAGTGAGCTTCTAATACTGAGAGAGTACCATGGTGTGTCTTAGCTAAAAGTTAAATTGATATTCGGAAAAAGATGGTGTCAAATAAAAAGAAACACGATGATATTGTCTGCTATCTTAATCTTACTCAGATTCCTTTGACAGAGGATACGGTTGTCGGGGTTTCGGAAAACGTCGCCACTGTCGTCACCCAGGATATATCTGCAGCTGATGTTGTACTTGTGTCTGATATTTCCTCTCGGATTGCGGATCTGAACTACACCAATAAGAAGGTTAGATCAAACTCCCATCAAGTGCTAATTCCTCTAATTACGTAGGCCTAATGATAACCTGAAAGGCGTTCTGGGTCTCGAAACGATGATGATGATGACGATTAATGATGATAATAATGATAATGGTGATAATAGTAAAAATGATGAAATTTAACGTTTTATTAGAAAGAAACAAGAGTTTTTGTCGGTAGCTCACTTCGCTCGCTCATATAAACAAATGGTTTAATAGATGGCAAGCGATGCGCCAAAAAGCAAGATTTGGCAATTAGGTGATCAAAAACTATTTAGATATCTTTGAAGCTATCAGAGAATGTAATTTTTGTCCTCGCTCGCTGCGCTCATTCGAATATGTAAGTAGATATTTTATAGATCTATAGTGGATTTTGGTGACAAAATAACACTGCATCACTAAAGGAATGTGTTTTCCCCTATCTCGCCACACTCGCTTCTGATATTTGAAATATTGCGTGGTCAGACATCCTATATGGCTTGAGTGCACTTTGACGACAAATTTCATTTCTTTTATAGCTAGAAAAGGGAATATTCAGCTCGCTCGCTTCGCTCGCTCGCAAAATAAGAAGCGGCCGGGATGGTTCATACTTTAAGTAAAGGTTCAATTCCCTAAAGCTCTCATTCAAGTAATGAGGATGTACCTCTGCGATATTGTTTGAAAACAATTTTTGTGCGAATAATTAGAGGAACGGTAGACTAGACTAATAATGCAGACATATGGGCAGCAAAAACAGGTCATATCCCCCCCCCCCCCCCATATAGTCTATCCTTCACGTTTGAACCTCCACACCCTTTCCCCACTCGGTCGCTTTGCTCCGCGGTCGAGGATATTCGGCATCGGTCATCCCCCCCCCCCCCCAACCGCGAACACAAATCGACACCCATGGTGACCAAATATATAATTTAGATATCTTTCGGCCCATCATGTATTTTGATGAAGAATAATCACCTCAACAATGAAAAAGGAGTAGATTTTTCCTCGCTCGCTCGTATAATATTTAGATACAGGATAGTTTTTGAAAGCGAACGAATTCGGCAAGCGAGGTGACTAGATATATAATTTAGATACTTTTCGGCCCATTATGTATTTTGATGAAGAATAATCACCTCAACAATGAAAAAGGAGTAGATTTTTCCTCGCTCGCTCGTATAATATTTAGATACAGGATAGTTTTTGAAAGCGAACGAATTCGGCAAGCGAGGTGACTAGATATATAATTCAGGTACCTTTCGGCCCATTATGTATTTTGATGAAGAATAATCACCTCAACCGTGATAAGTAGTATATTTTTCCTCGCTCGCTTCGCTCGCTCGTATCGTATTTAGAGACAGGATGGTTTTGAAAGCGAATGAATTCTGCAAGCGAGGGGACAAAAATAATCTAGATATCTGATGGGCTGCTCGCATATTTTGATGAAGAATTATCACTTTTACCATGATAAAGAGTATATTCATTTTTCGTCGCTTGCAAGTGAGGTGACCGAATAGGCTATTATTTACATATCTTATTGTTCAAAATGTATTTTGATGACAAAATACAGTCAGTCCGTAAGTCCGTATGCCAATGAGCAAATACGTCAGATTTGTCCTAGTCGTCTCGTGAATAACATGACAAAGGGTGTATATTTTTTCTCGCTCGCTGCGCTCGCGCGTATAATATTTAGACACAATGTTTGGGGAAAGCAAATGAATTCTGCAGGCAAAGTGGCCAAATTTATGATTTGAATATTGTACAGGCCCATCTCGTATTTTGATGAAGAATCATCACTTCTGAAATAAAAAGGAGCATCATTTCCTTGCTCACCACGCTCGCTCATATAAAAATCACCAAATCTGGTTGAAATTGAATGAATATGTGTAGGAGAGACGAAGGAAAATGTGATAGAGGCACACAATTGAAAGTGCCCCGTGGGCTTTAGACGGTTTAAGTAAAAGATAGGGCCTCTACACCCCCCCCCCCCCCACTGAAAAAGGTCTAGCTACGCCCCTGGACAAACATCAGGCGTTCCATTACATTTTCTGGAATTTCTGGTCTGCCCAACCATGCCAAGGGATCATGATTCGGCACGTGTTGAAATATAACAGTACGGACAAGAAGAGAACCACTGGCGTAACTAAGGGAGGGGCACAAGGGGGCCATGCCCAGAGGAGAGGAATATTATTATTATCATCATCATCAGAATACACTGCGAACCTGTCATGCCTCTATGATATCTAAATACTAGTAATACATCCGATCACCTGTGTGCCGAATATGACTCTGTTTTAGCTACCTCGTTTACAGTCCGTATCCATTCTGTTTCTACCACAGCGAGGATTCGTCTCCAAAAATTTGTCAACCACCTTGCTGCCCAAATATAATGATATTTTCGAATTTATAATAAGCTACTTGCTGCCCGAAATCATCTTGTATCTAGCTTACCAGCGAGAGTAGCGAGCGAGCTAAAGAAAAATATGTTTTTGTTTTTGAGGGTTTTTTTTTATCTAGGCCGTTATCTCCTGAAAGTATATCTGTTTTAGGTCAACTGGCCGCTCGATTTCTTGGAGTGATATCTTGTTTGGTTATACATGTATTACGTAGTGTGAGTAGAAGAACAGTATAACATCAGACGGAAAAACAAGATGCAAACCGATTTTCTTTCATAGGAATACAAATTATCATCGGCATTATACTTAAATGCGAGCGAGCGAAGCGAGTGAGCGCTTGCCAGTGTCCCATTTTTTTTTTCCTTTTTCTTGTTTCCGCTTTCATTTCACTTCCTTCCTTCCTTTTCCTTTCTTTCTCTTTCTTTTTTCTTTTTTTTTTTTTTTTGGTTCGGAAATTATTGGGGGGCAAAATGATATATTTGCCATCCCCCGAAATTTTCTTTGGGGGCAACTGCCCCCCTGCCCCCCCCCCCGATTGACGCCTCTGGCCATGCCCCCCCCCCCCTGTTGATCGGCGAGCAAAAAAAAAACAACTTTTGAGTCAACTTCACGTAACTTACCCTACCCCTGCCCTGAATTTTAGTGTGCAGAAAATGCCATTTTCGTGCACGAATTTTCAAAAATCTCCCTACGTGAGGGAGATACCCCCCTCCCACACCCTCGCCTTACCCCCTCCCCCCCCCCCCCCCCCCCCCCCCCCGTTGAAAATTCCTGGCATGTCAGTGAAGAAAACTATCTGTGTTTTTAATCTATGCCCAAGTACATGGAACGGAGAATTTATCTCATATTTGTCTGTTGTCTGTAAGTGTAAGAAGAAAGTATTATTATTTGTCTGTCATAAAATAAGATCTTGGATTCAGCTGCAACTATTGCAAGCAACCTTGCTGATGTTGGCATGATTGAGCTACAGGAGGCCGAGGAGCAGACAGATGCAGTCAGTCACTTTGTGCAAGCTTTCGAGAGACAGTTGAGCAACGTTGAATTAGACGATGGAGAGTCTTTAAACATAACAAGACCCAACGTCGCAGTACGGGTAAGATAAGAACAAATCCTATTTTCCAATCTCATATTACTTTCTATTACTTTCTATTACTTTACATTACCTTCTGCTGTCTGCCGTCTGGCTATAATAGATTCAAGAAGATAAATAGTCAAATGAAAAAATAAGATAAAAAGAGAAGTGTTACGATTCTTCAAATAAAGCTATGTTAATTTCCATCAGTCATGCTTCATCCATTGATGAAAGTGTTCTTATTTATAAGAAGGCTGTGCTTCTGGCTTAATGATGGGCGGCTTGGGGGCTGCTTCCCCCATATTTTTATTACCAAGGTTTTTTTTTTTCATTGTTTGTATCTCTTCTACATTTTCATTTTTTTGAGGGGGGAGAGGAGGTCAGTTTCTGAATGTCTAGCCGATTTTTTTTATCACCCCCCCCCCCAAAAAAAAATATATATAGATAGATATGTATATTTGGCTCATTACGCCACTTAATGTTGCTTAAGTATTTTAATGTCGTTGAAATGCTGTATTCAACTCGTATCACCTCTATGTGATAGGGCCCATGCATCACCTCTTTGTGAGGAGGCCCTCCCCCCCCCCTCCCCATCTTTACCTTTCATTCGTGCTTATCTCACTCTGTTCATCCAAAACAGATCGCGAGTGTAGGAGCTGAAGACCTAAGCGAAGGCTTGATCATAACTCTAGGCCTCCCCAATACGAATACACGGGAACTTACCAGCTCAAACATCAGCCTGCATACCGCAATAGATTTCAACAAACGGGACCAAAGGGACAATTTCACAGCCCAAGTTGACGTCCCCAGAGAGATAAGCTCCATTCTTCCGTTGCCGTCTTCAACTGCTCTCACTGATCTGGATACACAAAAGAACAGAAATGACTACCAACATCTAGTGTTCAATATCTACTCTTCGCCGTCCCTTTATATTTCTAGATCATTACGTAATATCAGCGAAAGTAGTGACGATTTTAATAGATCAGCCAATACGCTTGTTCTGTCTCTCAGCATCGGAGAGAGAAAGGTGGAAATGGTGAATGAGTTGATAAACTTCACCTTTACGCCACTAAAGGTAATAAGAATAAGAAGACTACTCGGCCCTCAGTTTTGTTTCGAGAGGGAAGATCATTAAAAATAAGTCTAACTACCCCAAAGGCTCATATCACATTATTATATTTCATATTCATTTCATATTCATGTTTTATATATTTATAGTTTAAATGTGTTTATATTTCCCATTTATACGTAACCAAATGAAAGTATTTCTTCTTCGTATTTTTAAAATTCTATTTTATTTATTTTTCAAATTTTGTTATTATTATTATTTATTTTGAGGGGGGTATTCCTTGCATAATTATATATTCCTCTATTTCTTACTCTGATTGTAGGCCCTTATATGACTTTCATCATTTTCTTGTCTTTTATGTGTAATGATTGATTTAATATTTGCTCTCTTGCTTTATTGTTCCCTGTGTTTTATTGTTATGCGGCATCATTGGAAATCAGCTTAGTACCTGAATTTCATAGCTGATAATAATGGTATTCGTACAGAGCTTACGTCCGTCACGTTGTGACGCTCATGGCGAGACTCAAACTGAAATCAATATCATCATCATTAAGAAACGCATTCATTCATTCGATATTTCTTTTTTTAATAGCCTGGGCGCAATCCTAATTGCTCTTTCTGGGATGAAGATCTACCAGACTGGTCTCAAGATGGCTGCCAGTTGCTATCAACTACAGAAATGACGTCACATACTGTACCGTATGATGACTATGACCATGATGACGTACCTAAGGTGTCCAATACCTCTGGTTATGGTCGAGTAATGTGCGGATGCAACCATCTCACGAGCTTCGCAGTTTTAATGGTAATAATAATAACAGTGATTATGATGATGATGATGATAATAATAATAATACTAAGAAGAAGAAGATGAAGAAGAAGAAGAAGAAGAAGAAGAAGAAGAAGAAGAAGAAGAAGAAGATGATGATGATGAAGAAGTAGAAAAAGAACGCTAGTAAAATAAGAAATGATAATAGTAATTTACTATATAGTTTTAATATCATTCATATGCAAGATTGTACAGAAATAGCCTAAAGATTTTATTACTTCTCACCCGTCCTACATGCAAACGGAAATGTTCCTAATAGATAGATGCTGCTCAGTGAATAAATTTTGCTGTTCCTTGATTTTAGCCTGCATTATACCGGTGTATACTTTTTATCTGCACAATATAAGGGCAAAGACTGGGTATCGTTTGAATAGATTTTTAAAGTGTATTTTTGTTTTTTGTTTTTTTTTCTTAAGGACATATATCACATAGAGCATGACTATGAACACATTAATAGAATATTCAGCTATATTGGATGCAGTATCTCCATCGTCAGCTTGACCATTACAGTTGGAATCTTGCTAACTAAGAGGTAAACGTGAACTTACACAAAGGCAAGCACATATAATTATAGTTTGATATCATATTTCTTTATTAAAGAAAGGTAGAATACGATACAAGATAAAGATATAGTACTTCAAATTCAGCATAGTGTGAAAAAGATGTAAGACAGAGTAGTGACATAAACATAGTGTAAACATATGTATGTATGTGTGCGTGTGGGGGTGTGGGGGTGGGTGGGTGTGGCCGAAACTTTGCCTACATGCCTGCTTATGAATACGTGTCTATGAATGTTATTTTAATTTGTATCTTGGATTTTTAATGTGATTTTTACCTTGTATTACAAACATATGTGTAGTTTATTTCCTGCCACGGGACATGTTGTAAGTCTCCTTTGGATATTTGTGTATAGGGATGTGGGGTATTTGTGAGGGTGTGTGTGGGTGTGTGCGATTGATTTCTTACAGGGGAGGTGTCGTAGTCGTAGTCGAGTGGTTTAAGGCGCTTGACGAGAGACGCAGGAATGGTGGGGGGGGGGGGGGTCGATCTCCGGCAGGGCACTTACGCCCTTGAGCAAGGTATTTTATCTACATTCCTCTTTTATCGTAGGCCTACATTTAATCATGCTATATAGGCATAATTGGTACCAACGTGTGTATGTGTGTGTGTTTTTAAAATAAGAAGTAACAAACAGATATAATAATTCCCATCTGGAACCGACCTTTCACGCCACCATTCTTCTGCTCCTGATATTCATAACCATCATTGTCTCTGTTTTACCGCAACAGAGACATAAGAAGAAAACAACAGGCAAAGATTCTCATCTGCCTCTGCCTCTCCCTTCTCGCCCTCTACGTTACTTTCACCGTCATGCTTGCTCTCGATTCGACACGGAACCATCGAGAGGTGTCTCAGATTCCATGCGCCATCCTGACGGCGCTCATCCACTTCTCCCTCCTGTCCTCGATGGCGTGGATGGGTGTAGAAGGCTTCAGCATTTACGTGCATATCATCAAGATCTTCAATAGCTACATCCCGACCTTCATGCAGAAGGCGACACTTGCTGCTTGGGGTAATGATGCAGTAAAATATCCCATATTCTGAGACAGCTTGTATTTGTGTCTGTTCTGTAACTTTATTAGCATAGCCAATGTGGACAGAGAGGTAAGGATGGGAGGGGGGCAATTATGCCAACAAACTGAGGAGGTAATTAATTTTTTTTTAATTAAAAAAATAATAATAATAATAATTTTTGTTTTTTTAATACTGCACATGTGCCGACAAAAGGTCATCTCAAAACATCTGTCATCAAGGTGACAGCATTGGCCATGCCCCTTGGCTACGTTAATGAATATTGTTTACATTTATGATATACTTTTTATTTTGACGACCATAAATCATTTTCATTTTACTCATACAGGTATACCTGCCTTGATCGTCATTGCGACGGGAGCGATTTCACGTCAATATTATTCACACTACGATCGGTAAGAACTCCAAAATATGAAACTTCCCGTAACCTAACTAGAATGACCCTGTCCGGAGTGCTGCTACTCGCTCACTTTCGCGCTGTTACGAAACAAAACTGAACGAGATCCAGGGACGGGCTGAGACTGAAATTCGTTGGTTATTTGATGTGACAGGCCCACTTAGCCAACATCAACCATGTCAACAGGCCCACTGACTACAAACTGACCAGCCCTCTAATAAAACGGCCCTGGGGTATGGGGAGCAAAGACTGTAGACATTCAGATATTGTGTCTAACACTGCATCGGCTTTAGTCTAAAATGATTGTCCTGAAAGGCCCAAAACTATTATTTCTAAACATTGATAGGTACACATTTGATATACCTCGGTCGAGAAAGTCAAATGTGATTACATAGATACTTTGACCAAGCATGCAGGCATCAAACGAAGATCGAACCTCGGACCTCTCTTATGAGTCACAGTCAAGATCCTTCACCAATATCACATGCTTTCACTCATTTTAACTATTAATTATTTCAAAATTCTAGATGCTTTCTCCAACTGTGGTCTCAGATTGGTGGACTTCTCATCCCGGTTGGAATCATCCTCCTCATCAACACCGTCATCTTCGTCCTGGTCATTGTCCAGTTGATCCGATCCTCAAACGTATCGGGTCGGGTCATAAGAGACCCAAAGATCGAGCGACGAGATGCCATCCTGCGGGTTAAGAGAGCTTTATGTTTCTTCGTTGTTCTCGGGTTGACTTGGATCTCGGGGTTTTTCCTGTTGATCGAGGAGATAAATGAGGTGTGCATTACAAACGGTGCTTCTTTATAGGACCTCTGCGGGTTAGAAATAGGGGATTCACCGTAGAGATGGGACAAGTGTATATAGGAATAGGACCCATTTTTTTTTTGTTTTTTTTTTTGGGTGTATGTCCCGTATGTCCCATAATATACTGACTATAAAAAAATGTCACGATCCTACTGTCCCGTGGATTCTATTGACCAAACGTAGGACTGGTGGATACTGCCTAAAAGGACTTTGCTATTTAGATCCGTCTGTCCTGTGCCCGATCACTCCAGATTTCATTATGGAATGATTGTTTCGGTTGTGGCTAGAGTCTGGGTTAGTCGTATTGACAGGGTTCGTGTCAGGTTTAGGATATGGATCAGCAGCTATAGGGTTAACTTTCATCGGTCCGGATGGAACTTAATGTTTCCAAGGATACAGAGAACGCATGGATTGTAGGATCAATGAGACGTTTGATCAAAACAGAACTTGTTCACTGGGAGAAAGACCAATTTGACAGAGGGTCCATGGAACATAATACATGCAGGTTCGGGGATGGTGAACTAATCGGACATGGAAACAATGGTAGGATGACAGATTAGTAATTAGACGTATAGCAGTCAATACAGAAGCAATGGTAGAATCGGTAGAAGCGAATTTTTCGTATACAGTGCATCATGACTGCACTGAGAGATCTACTGGATCCACGACTTCGACCAAATCTTCAGCATTTTAGCGCTCAAGTTGTGCAATACCTTACCTATTATTGTGGAGTTCTGATCATAGATTCATACCATATGTGTCACTTCTTCACTTTATATTTTGGCTGGTCTAAGCTCTTGCAAAGATATCAACTTTTGAACTTCTGAAACGTGACTATGAAAGTGTGAAATAATTTTTTACTACTCATCAAACATTCTGCATAAATCTGGATCTGTCAAAGTTGATATCTTTTTTGGACCTGTCTGGTCGATATAGATCCTTACATTATCTGATTATAGCGCACTTAATAGAAAATATGCTTTAATTTCTCTCCTCAGGTTGCTGAAGCCTTCTTTATCGCCTTGAACTCAATCCAAGGACTGCTGATTATTATTCTTCACGGTGACCTCGTGCTAATTTTCCGCAAATCTTGCACGTTATGCCGAGGTGAAAGACAAGAACGCGACGCTTTCTCGAGTCAGCTCAACGTCAACGGAACTCCGTCGTCGCCAACTGACAACCCTGCAGCAGAACCGACATCGGATTCAACATCAGAACAAACATCGATGGAGAACGTTGATTCGGTGGTTGACGATGGAGAAGGTGGCGACGCTGTCCATTTCAGACCGATGCAAGACGGAGATGTCAACGATGTCAGTGTCTTGGATTTGAGAAGCTTGCAGAACCCACAAAGGTTTAGTTATTACTGAAATTTAGGCCATGGCTAGATGACATTATTCTTGAACCCTATCTCTTATTATGCAGCAACTCTGTACAAAGAAGTGTAAGAAAAAAAATACGTGGAAATAGAAATAATGCACTTTCATATTGCGAACCGGTTAATGACTTACTCTTGGAGTTGGATATTGTGAAAATTATGTCTTATGTTGTTCTCATGGTTTTGTCCAAAGACATAATTATGGATTCATTAATATGTGAATAAAGCAATCTGTCTTAAAAGTACGTAATTTTGCTGAATAGCTATCTATTGTATCACCTCGCTTTATACGTTTATTTCAAGGTGACTGATCGTTTGACAGTCGAGGACTGTAACTGGCTGTTAACTACGATAATAGATTACCCTGCATTGCCGACTAAATCACGCCCTACGTTGGGTTGTGGCCATATTGTTATAGCCCCATCTTGAGGCAGAGTTTGTTTACTTTTTAAAATTCATTATGACACTGTATGAGCGGTCCTTATAGTATCGATGCTGAGATGTCGTCTCAACCATTGCTTAAATAACCCTATCGGTGACAAAAAAAACAAACAAAAACAGTAACAAAAACAAAACCATAAACAAAACAATGATAATAAGGAGGTACGGTTTCATTTGATGGATTTTTTGAAAATAGAAAGGAGTTAGAATTATTAGAAAATAAGCGTAAAACCATCTAAGGAAGTTCTGAAAGATCATGCCACAAAAATTATGATCCATTAAGATACGAAGTTATTCTAATGTGGTTTAGTCATGCCTAGTAAAAGGATATTTCTGATGTTTTGTCAAAGATGAAATCAGATGATGATTCGCCCTAGGCTTGTCTTGTGATTCACTTTATTTTACTCTTTTAATGTGCTTCGTTCTGATGTTTTACAACTATCTAACGTTTTAAGCGAAATAGGAAGAAAAGGGAATTAGAAATAAGCAATTAAGTGTAAAAAAAACATCTAGGAAATTTTTGAAAAATCATGCAGAAAAAATCTGATTTTCTTCCCTTTTCGTTTTAAAACGACGGATATCTTTGCCGCATCGGGCTTACCCCAGACTTACTCACTGTATATAACTTGTAGCGTGACTTTGTGCAACTTTGATTTTTGTGTACCTTGATTGTTTGTTATGTATATATTTATCATTGTTTTGCGCCTTAAAATGAGTTTGTAATTACTGAATCAGTTATTGTTATCGTTGTTGTTTTTTCATAAAATAATAGTTCATGATAATTATTTTTAACAAGGGGGCCTACAGACCTACACCCTACAAGCTCTGCTTTTTAGTCGGCCCTCCTTCTCTTTCGTTTTTTTCTAATTCATTGTATTGTGCAAGTTTATCTATATGTATGTTCATATGTGAAGTAAACTGTACAATCATTGTAAATATGGCAAATGGAAAGAGGAAAAATAAATGAATTGAATTGAATTGAATTGAATGCATTGTGAGGCTAAACGTAAACGGCGCCATCTATCCCGATTCCCTTCAGGCCGCACGGGAATCGGGATAAGTGGATGAGCCTCCGGACTGTGAACCACAAGGTCCGGGGTTCGAATCCCTGCCGCGGCACTAATGTCCTTTGGCAAGATATGAATCTACATTTGCCTCATCTTTCGGATGGTGACGTTAAAGGTCGGTCCCAGACGTAAATATTCATATTTGATTGATGCACGTCTGTAAAATCTAATTAAACAACAACAACAACGACAGGCTGTAAATATATCCCCATGGGCTCCTATGTTAAAAATGAAATTTGATAAAATCATGGAAAATAAGCGCTAGTAATTTTTTTTAAAACTCATTCCTCTCTCATTCATTATCATTTATTATTATTATCATTATTATTATTATTATTATTATTATTATTATTATTATTATTATTATTATTATTATTATTATTATTATTATTATTATTATTATTATTATTATTATTATTATTATTATTATTATTATTATTATTATTATTATTATTATTATTATTATTTCTTTTATCCACAACTTGATGTTCTGTTGGTATATTGAACAGCAACCGAACCTCTTCCAGAAATCTCGGGTTATCTGTTTTCTATTATATCAAACAAGTTATTATTATGATTATCACTATTATTATTATTATTATTATTATCATTATTATTATTATTATTGTTATTATTATTATCATTATTTTTATTATTATTATTATCATTATTCCATTTGCACATTGCTAAATCATTCGTCTTATTATTAATTAACTCATTGTTTTCGTTTACATAATTCATTTTCATCAACTCATTCCCAACTCGTTAATTCATTATTACATCATTATTGATTAATTATTATCAATGCACTCAGTATATTTATTTATTAGATTATTTATTATCATTTATGATAATCATTCCGCATTCATTTAATTCATTATCACCATCATTATAATTATTAGATTGTTCATTATCACTTATCTTAACTCATTCCTGTTGATTAATTATCATAAATCAGTTACATTATCATTAATACTACTATTATCATTATTCACTCATTGAGTTTCGTTATTATGATATAGCATTATTATTATTATTAACACTGATGTTATCATTAATATTAACATATCATTTTAACAGCATCATTATTATTTTAATTTTAATAACATTAGTAACATTAACATTTGCGTTGAGGGCCATTACCATTCACTCCGTCTGTCACTCCATTCTGTTATTCTGCACTCTTTCCTTTCATTCATCGTCATCCACATGTGTGTGTGAGTTTTTTTTTTTTTTAACAGGCGTATAATATACGTCTGGGACCGACCTTTAACGTCACCATCTAAAAGACGTGACTCAGACTCGAACCTAGGTCCGATCGATCAGAGACAATTTGTAGGAGAAGAGCTGCACGCGGACGTTACCGCTAGACCAACTCCTGCTCCCATTAGTGCTAGTAATGGCACAATTCAACTTTTTTCTTCACAAGTTCATACAGTATCCTTCATTTCCTGACAATATAAAGGGGTGTTTTCAGCTTTATTCAGCACATGGGCTGAAACTCTGACTAACAAAAACTTGGTCAAAGCTTCAGTGTTTGCCACACTAATAAAGTCCCCTTAAAATCCACCTGGGACCAACTGCTGTTCTCTCATGGGGCCGATCTAAACCATTAATCATCCCTCTACATGCACATATGAAACAAATTGTTCAAGTATGTATAATTGATATTATATGAATATTTTTTCAACAAAGACATTCTGGTACGGATTGGAACACTTGGAGGAATCTCTGAAAATCATGACCGGATACACAGGCGCGCGGCCGTAAAGATTAAAAGTAATGCGCCAAAGACATTGATCTACATGTATCTAAAGGCCACTAGTTGGGACAGGGTTGCAGTAGGTGTTAGGGTGTTGTTGTGTTTGTTTGTTTGTTTTGTTTTGTTGTTATTGTTTTGAGTGTTGTTTTTTTTTTTGGGGGGGGGGTCGTTTGCTAGGGCTAGGGTTTTCTGGAGCTTTTGGTCAGAGCCTCAGAGGTTGTAGTTCAGTACTGGGTTATGGCCCGGAGCAATATGTCGCCGGAGTACGGTACCCTATCCTTCCTCCTCCCTTGGATTATGAACATGATGAATGAATGAATAAGCCAATGAGAGAATGAATTCAGTTCAGTTCAATTCAATTCAGTTCATCCATTTATTTGTAAATATATCATCATGAATGGATGAATAGAATGTAGATATTCTAAGTAAGAAAAAAATTATTAATTTCATCAGCAAATTTAGATACCAATGCTCGATATGTTTCCAAATTTGTCAAATCATAAGAATCTAACGATGACTTTTCCTTCTTGTTTATCTTTTACTCTTGAAGGAGGTACTTTATAATTAATATTCTCATGTGGTTTCAGCGCAAAGAATGATAGTCGCACATGCTCGCTGGACGCTAAATACGTAGAAGCACAAGTCCTTTAACAAAAGTGAAATTAACATGCATTCAATATAAAATTCCGTTAATGTTTTCTTTTCATTTATAGTCAGTGAGTTTAACAAAGGGGTAGTGCCTCCATCCTTTCCTTTTTCTTCCTAGCTCCCTCTCTCTCTCTCTCTCTCTCTCTCTCTCTCTCTCTCCCCCCCTCTCCCCCTCCCCTCTCCCCCTCCCCCACCTTTGTATACGTCCCTTCTCTCTCTCTCTCTCTCTCTTTCTCTCTCTCTCTCTTCCTCTCCTATCTCTGTCTTGTCCAAAGCATACTTCGCATCAGTATTTGTACTTCTCTCTCTTAGGGCCCTTCCAAAATAATGAGTAGTAGTAGTAGTAGTAGTAGTAGTAGTAGTAGTAGTAGTAGTAGTAGTAGTAGTAGTAGTAGGAGTAATAGTAGTAGTAGTAGTAGTAGTAGTAGTAGTAGTAGTAGTAGTAGTAGTAGTAGTAGTAGTAGGAGTAATAGTAGTAGTAGTAGTAGTAGTAGTAGTAGTAGTAGTAGTAGTAGTAGTAGTAGTAGTAGTAGTAGTAGTAGAAGTAGTAGCAGCAGCAGCAGCAGCAGCGGCAGCAGCAGTCGTCATCATCGTCGTCGTAGAAGTATTGGTATAGTATTATTAATAGGAGAAGCAGCAGCAGAAGTAATAGTAGAGGTAAATAAACTAGTAGTACTGGAGGTAGTGATGGTGGTGTTGGTGGTGGCGGTTGTGATGTTGGTGGTTGTGGTTGTGGCGGTGGTGGTGTTGGAAACGGCATACTTTATTAGATTACTTGTTTAGCACAATCTGCCACCAATTCTTAATTTACTCCGTCTGGCATGTCTGATTTACATTTAGGTCAAGAGGATGTGTGCATCGATGTAAGCACAGTGTCAGTATGGAACCCTGGACCTCTAATACGAAAGCAAGAAACCTTCCACCATATGCTGACAGGAAAAGAAATACGAAATTGATGTCAATGTAGTAGCGCCACCTTGTGAGAAAAAGCATGTTCACGTCGCCTCGATGTAAATAATGCAATAACGTTCATAGTCACAATAACCTAAGCTGACGGACATGATAATTCCAAGGTCAGTGGCAAATGTAGTAAGTGGGAGGGGGTTGGTTGAAGGCTCGGGGTCCCTTTTGAAACGTAACCCCCGCCCCCACCCCACCCCCCCCCTCATTTATTATCCGATGTCCTTTTTCGCTGTTGTTGCAGTTGCGGAGTTTAGAAAGTCAAAGGCACACCCCACAATAGGTGATGACCCTCCCCTACACACATTTGGGGGGAGGGGGGGGGGCTGTCAAACTTTTTTTTTCTTTTTCTTTTTTTTTTACTTTTACCCCTTCCTTTTACAAAATCCTGGATCCGCCCTACTAGGGGTCACAAAGGGTACAGGCCGTCAGGGAAGCTAGGGAACAGGTGATCAGAGAAAGTGCTTTGGTATCATACCTCATGATATCCCCGTTCCTTCCTCCAAACAGGGCTTAATCATACCCTCTTTCCGTTTGAAAGACAATTAAACTGCCCACCCAATTCACGGTGCTACCCACCAACAGGAAAGAGCATCCTACGCACTGTTTTGTTTATCATGAATGGTAGGCTATCCATGAAGAAGGAGAAAAACCTAAAAGCATGAGTTTATTCTGCTCAATCTTCATTTCAGTGATTAACCCTTGAATTCCTCTCGGAACTAATTTGACAATTTGAAAATAAGTATTTGTGATAGGTATGCTACTAAAATCAATCATCGATCACACGTTAAAAAATGCCTTTGGCTGAGTAGAGTTGAATGGCAGAGCACGTCATATCGATGGAATTGAGATTAACTCAAATTTTCAAAACTTATATTGTCAGCCCTGTTCCAGTACAAGAAAGGGGGAAAAGACTTTGTGGGGCCGGTAGGCGACAAGATCCTCTTTCTCAAGTGCTACACACCCCCTCCAATCAATTATATGGCTTTTAAGAGTGGTAAATGACATTGTAAATCCTTTTCAGGCCAGTATATAAGTGACAAATTCACGCTTTTTAACTGAAGATTGTTTCCTATTAGTCCCCAAGGGAGGGGGGAGGATGGGGAGAGAATGGCTCTTTCTCACTATACCGCATTACAAAACCACTACATTGTGGTAACAATTGCTTTTTTTTTTCTTTTATCGCGTGAGTTGAAAAAAAAAGTCATGAAGGTTGATTGAGCAGGTGAAATATTTTTCCAACAAAACAGGTCGTAATAATGGAAAAGCGAGGTATACTATTTGTAATGAAAACAGTTATACAAAGGAAGTCCTTGACTTGAAAAATTATCCGTGAACAAATTTGATAGACGAGCGCTCACCAAAACTGATAATAGCATTAACCATAAAAGGTTGCCGATGGGGAAACAGATAATATTTCGAAGTCGAATAAATCAAAAGGTAATACTGGCTTTTGAAAAGTGTCTCGTAATACTCTGATGTGAAGTGGAAATTGTACATATGCTTGATTTTCGTCTATCTGTTCCTTAATATGTTATTTTCAACCAGAACTCTGTTGGACTTGCAATGGAAAGTTTATTGTTTAAATCTGCTTTCATTCAACCCAGAATTTCTAGACATTTTCATGAGAGAACGAAATTCTTAGTTGTGTCATTGATTTTAAAAAAAAAAAAAAAAAAAAAAAAAACGGTCACCGGTAATCAAAGGCTTAATTTTGGGGTAGTGAAAACTCAGATGGGCCTTGCCGACAGTGTAAATCAGCACAAGCAGTACGCGGAGGAAATAGCTTGGGAAACCCCATAGGTTGAATGAGTCATGTCACCTGAATCCAGACCCTTCCTATTCATCAGTGACACCGCTTCGTACCTCTCACCCACACTCAACCTGACATACTTTGCACGTGATTATTTAGTCTCTCTCTCTCTCTCTCTCTCTCTCTCTCTCTCCCTAGCTCTCCCTCTCTTTTTCTTTCCCCCTCTCTCTTACTTACCCTCGCCTTTTCTTCATTTCTCTTTCATTCTTTCAATCATTATGCATCCCTTTCTCTCCTACTCTCTACTGCACTCTCTTTCTCACGGGAGTCATCCAGTCACCTGTCCTCTCTATCTCTTTCTCTCTTTCTTTCTCTCTCCATTCACTCCCTCTCTTCCCGCCTCTCCATCTGTTTCTTCATCTTTTTTTTTTTTTTTTTTTTTTTTTTTTCAAGTTCAAGTTTATTTTCCATTTCCATTATCAACATTACAAGCAAATACAAATCAAACATACATTATAAATATAGACAGAAACAAATGAAATGTGATAACAATGATTACAAATCAATTACAAGTTACAAAATATTTGTAAAATAGTTTTAACAGAATCTGATATGGAAATGAGGGGATCCACTAAAAAGCATTGCTTGTAGAGCGTGGATCCCCTAAGAAAGTATATCAAACATTTGAGAAATGGGGCTCATTCGCAGGAGTAAATACAATAAGTTAAAATAGAATATTGGAAATAATAACAAGATGGTGAGTGATAGCGAGAAATGATAAAAAGATGACAGAGATACAGGACGATACTAAAAACTAAAAAGAAAACAGACATGAAAGAATAGAGGGAAGAGAGAAGGAATAAAGTACTGAAAGGGGAGCGAGAGGGAGAGAGAAAGGGCAAAGATAAGTAGGGAGGGGGAGGGAGAGAGATGGGTGCACACACACACACAGACAGACAGACAGACAGACACAGATAATATGGAGAGAGAGGGTCAGAAAAAGAGAGAGATAAAAGGGGGGGGGGCAAGACCGAGAGTACAAACGTGGATCAACGAGAGTGTGACTCAATAGATGTAATTGCAGAATGATGTAATTGCAGAAGTAAACAATAAAATCAAAAAATCAAAAATAGCAATGCTTAGATAGTACTAAAAATATACAAACTAATTAATTACTTTGGTAAGACAGTAAAAGAATTATTTTTAGTTTTCTCTTAAAGGAGTGGATAGAGGGGGCCTGTTGAATATCTTTATGGAGTGAATTCCAAAATTTGGGGGCGGTGAAAATAAAAGTATTTTGCGCAAAACGAGTTCTTAAGATAGGCAGATGAAAGTTATCGGCTTGCCTGGTAGGATACCTATGAAAATTGTTATTTGAGAAAACAAATGATTAAATGCTAAAGGAACCATACTATTTTTATACATAAACATAAACTGCCCAAGCTGAAATTGGTATAAGTCTTGAACCTTTAAAATTTTGTAATCAAGGAAAAGCGGATCAGTGTGAGAACGGGGGTGCGAGAATGAAATAATACGAAGGGCTTTTTTTTGTAATAATAATATTTTGTTAAGTAGACTTTGATGGGTATTGCCCCAAACAAGGATCCCATAGTTGATGTATGGTAGTATAAGAGAAGAATATAATGTAAGTAGAGAAGTAACAGGAATAAACGTTTTCAACCTATTTATGATGCCTATATTTCGGGATATTGTTTTGCAAATTTTATCAATATGGCATTTCCAGGAGAGTTTGTTATCTACATGAACTCCCAAAAATTTAATTGAGGTAACACTTTCCAATCGGAAATCTTCAATAAAAATGTCAAAAGGTAAGGAATCTATGGTATTACTGAATAAAATATATTTAGTTTTTTGGAGGTTAATTGATAATTTGTTAGCTCTGATCCAATTCAAAATATTAGTTAATTCGGAGTTTATTATGTTAACAAGTGTAAGCGGATCATTGTGAGAGAAGAATAGATTTGTGTCATCAGCAAAGATAATGAAAGATAAAATGTCAGATGCTCTGCAAAAATCATTTATATATAAAATGAACAAGAGGGGTCCCAGAATACTTCCTTGTGGCACACCACAATTAATATTACACAAATTGGAGGAATGGTCATTAAGAAAAACAAATTGTTTTCTGTTAGAGAGGTAATTCCTGAACCACTCCAAGGCCTTCCCACGTATGCCATAATGCCATAATTTATGAAGTAGGATGTCATGATTAATAGTGTCGAAGGCCTTGGAGAAATCCAGGAAAATACCGACCATGTGTGAAGATTTATCGACAGCATGAGCAACTTTTTCAACAAAGGATAATAAGGCGTGAATTGTACTGTGCTTTTCTCTAAAACCAAACTGGAAATTTGAAAAAACGTTATTATCATTCAAAAATTTAATCGTTAGAGTATATATTAGTTTCTCCAGGATTTTAGAAAGACATGGTAGTAGGGAGATAGGTCGATAATTGTTAATATTCAGTCTATCTCCTTTCTTGTAAATGGGAATGACTTTTGCAATTTTCATGGAGTCAGGAACTTGTCCATGAAGTAAAGACAAATTGAAAATGTAAGCAAGAGGACCAACAATATATGGAATTATAGTTTTAAGTATAACGTTATTGATATCATCATAACCGGAGCTTCTTTTATTATCAAGATTAGAGACAATATCCATAATTTCATAAGGGGATGTCGGGGTCAAAAATATTGAATTTGGATTGGGTTTACCAAGAAATTCGGTAAATTGTTTGTATGAGGGCGCTATATCCATAGCAAGGCGGTTTCCGATCGATGAAAAATGGTCATTAAATATATTAGCGATGTTGAGGGGCTGTTGAATAATCTCGTTGTTTGATTTAACTTCTGAAATAACATCTTTATTTTCTGAGACATTCATAGCTTGCTTGAGAATTTTCCAAGTGTTTTGCATATCATGTTTATGTAGTTGTAATTTGTTTTCGAAGTATCTTTTCTTTTCAACACGAATGATTTTAGTCAAAGTGTTTTTATAAGATGTGTATTTCAATTTGGCATTTTCTGTTCCTTTTGCTTTATATTTATAATAAAGATTATTTTTGCGATTAATTGAGCGAAGTATGGATTTGGAGATCCAAGGTAATCTAGGGGACTTTTTATAATTCATCTTGTCATTTCTCCTTTTAGGAAGGTGAATGTCAAATTGACCTAAAAGCAAATCGCAAAATTTATCGTAACAAGAGTTAACCTCTTCTATGTCATAAATACAAGACCAATCCATATTTTCAAGACTTGTACTTAATCTGTTTAAATTGCCTAAATTGACGCTACGTCTTGAGGAACAAGCACCTTGTCGAAAGGACGGTTGTGCTAATTTGTAAGAAGTCATGATTGGATAGTGATCTGTAATATCGGCCAAAATTATGCATGAATCAGGATGAGGTATAATATTAGAGAAGATGTTGTCAATTAGCGTAGCAGATAAGTTTGCGACACGAGTTGGTTTTGACACAAGTGGTAGGAAAGAGGCCGCTAAGAAAGTTTCAACAAGCTCGTGTGCAATGTTATTGTTTGTAAATTTCAGTATATTTATATTGAAGTCCCCCATAATAAAACAATCCTTGTTGGTAAAAGTGGGACAGTTTAACAGGTCAGATAAATACGAGGTAAAGTCATTTGCATTAGAATTTGGAGGTCGATAAACGACACCTGCAATTACATTCCTGGCGCCGGTGATTTCAATTTCTATAAAAAGAGATTCAATAAAGTCATTGACAATTGAAATATTTTCATGGATAGAGTAGCGAAAACTATGATGAACGTACAGAGCAACGCCTCCACCTGTCCTACCCTGTCTGTTTTTGTTAATGAAGCTATAATTGTTTAAGGAAAATGGAAGGTTAGTGTCCTGGGATAGCCACGTCTCTGTAAGACCTATTATAGACATAGGTTGTGGTGATGGGTTATTCAGTATCAATTGTAAGTCATCGAAGTGCTTGCTCAAGCTTCTTATATTTAAATGAAGTAGGGAGAATGTATTGGTATAAAAATTCTTAACAATATCATTAAATTGGGAAACGGTTACGTATTTACAAAGGGAAGTATGTGCTGGGTCATTGTGATCAAAGTCAAATTGCAGCTCTTCAGCCGATGAACTGATGGCATCAGCAATGAAATTATCATATGTACCTGAAGAATATGTGGGGGTTACATTAGTGGGAGGAGATCTAAACAATTCAAATAGTTCGTCATCTGTTAAAGAGTTAAAAGCGAAATTGTTATCCACACTGGCCATTGAGTGCTAGGAATTAAAACCTGTAGAAAAGAATAATTGCCAGTATTGAAATCAAATGAGACATTGTTCGTACTCTCGTTGATAGAGGAGTAGTGAACGGTGAAGACGACAGAGGAAAGAAATATGCAGTGGAAACAGAAACAACGGTGGTGAATGACGGTCACACAAGAAATTGACAGACAAGATGATGCTCGCAACACTTAACAAATCAAAGCCAAGAGAGAGAAAGAGAGAGAGAGAGGGGGGGAGAAGGGGGAGGAGGAACAGGGGTGGTCTTAGAATGTACAAGAATAAGATAAAAGAATCTTGCAGAAGGGATAGCGCCGGAGTCTCTGTAGTGTGTTTAATTCCATTTGCGATACACTGATTTAGACATTCTAATTCATTTGATATATACACAGACAGTTTGTTCAGCAGTGCATTCGTTTGATTATGTATTGAACCCATCGGTTTGATCAGCTTAAGACCTTATCATAAAACATGGTTATGATCATGAAATCATTCAACACGGGGGAAACTTTTGCATTAGATTATTGACCATCAAATGTAACTTATTTTTTAAAAATGTTTGAATTATGTTATAAAACTGCAAGTAACTCAGGTTCCAACTCAAGAAAGATAATGACAGAGAGAAGTTGAAAAAAGAATTAAAGACATGGAAAGTTATCAGAAAGAATTAAGGAGGGCAGATCAAGGAAAAGGGAGACGATGGAGAGAGAAAAAAAACACAGAGATAGTGAGGAAGAGCGAGAGAGAGAGAGAGAGAGAGAGAGAGAGAGGGGGGTACTCTATAATGTTAATAAAATAGAGAGCTTTAGGGAGAGAGAGAGAGGGAGGGAGGGAGAGAGAGAGAGAGAGAGAGAGAGAGAGAGAGAGAGAGAGAGAGAGAGAGAGAGAGAGGAAAAACAGGTGTCGTGTGTATTTTTTTTTTATTCGACCTTTATCTCCAACCTATGGATCTTGACCTTTGATCTTATGACAGTTGTCTTATTGAAATGATTTATGAAATCTTTGCGAATCATCCTGACTTTTTGACTTATTCCCGGGGTGAGATTCCCTTTCGATTCTAAAGAACCAGATCATCAGCCTGACTCATGATATTTCCAGAGAAATACCCTGAGAGCAATCAGAATTCGCATTAATGGGTTTTTTTTTCTGTTTCTCGTTCAGGCGCCCACTTCCTTCCTTTCAAGCTACATGACTTTCAAGGGACGCGACATTAAAGGTTAAACAGAGTCAGCAAAAGCCCCCCCCCCCCATACCCATTACAAAAAAATTAAAAAAAAATTGGGGGGATGTATCGCTGTGCAGATAGTAATGGTGAAAAGTTATGTGGTGTATAATGATTTCGTCCTGTCGAACCAAGTAGTTACCAGCATGTTTGAATCTGCAGAAACAAGTTTGGCTCGATGATTTTTTTTCTTTGAGGGGGTTGGGCGGACTGACACAAAAATTCTCTAGGGGATTTCGCTTTGACCGGCCCGTTAAACTTATCAACCTGCATTCTGACCACAAATTGACCAGCCCTTGAACTAAAATGTTACTCTCCAAACGTCCCGTGGCCTATCAGCCTTGTAGATATACTGTATCAGCATCACAAACCACAGTGGCGTATCCAGCAGAGGGATGAGCCGACGTAGACCCCATTCAATAATCTCGGAACAAAGATGTTTATCTTTTAATGCAGAAATTTGTATTGCCAAGTTCTTTTGTCAATCGAGCTTTCATTTAAAATTCCTTTATAAATACGGAAAATCTCTTCCCCTGTAAATGATTATCAAATCAATTCATCATTTCACTTTCAATTCAAGATGGTTTATTTTCCAAATCATTAAAAAGCAAGATCAAAATACAATTACAGATACATTTCAGATATAAAAACATGACAGATAAGGAAAAAAAAGGGAACTAAAAAAAGCGAAAGCTTGTGGGTTACATAGTTCCCTATAACATTTTCATTGCGATTGAAACGATTGAAACGCATGAGCAAGAAGAGGAGAAAAAACAAATTCAAACTTACATGTACATGTATCATGCTTAAACATGTACAAGACCAGGCGCGCCGGAAGGGTCCTAGCTTGGGGGGGGGGGGGCAAACACTCTTGGGGGACCACTCCAAACCTTTATTGGGGCCACCTTACATATCAGCATTCAACGTACCCCATATACAACCCTCCCCCCCCCCCCCCCGCACATTTCTCCCCTTTTATACATATTCATTTATATATAAAAGGACAAGTTTAGAGGTTTTGAAATTAAGAAAATACTGTTATCAAAAACTGTTTCCCATCTTTTCGCATTAATAGCACTAAAACATGATTATTTTTCACTGCTTTTAACATGTCAGGATGGCGTGAGAGACTAAGGACACCGGGCATGGCAATGTGAGGGTTATGAAAGGCATACTGGCAAATTTTGGCGATGGGGCCGACACCCTTTGCACTAAAATCAACTATTCAGTTTCACAACTTTGTCCGCGCGAGCGCGCATATTTTTTTTTTACAATTTTGGTGGTGAAAATGTACAGAAATTTCATATTCCGGCATTGTCCAAATATGAAAAAAAAAATACGGGTGCCCTTATGCCAACATATGAGGATACTTAGGAGGGGGCAAAATGATCCCCGAATAAAGCAAACATCTGCCCCCTTTTCATAGATGATAGACAGAATTTCTAAATACTGAGAAACGTTGCTTTTGATACAGGGAGCGTAGCGACTGAGTAAGAAAAGTTTGATTTTTTAATGCTAAAAGTTTGCATTGTAGAGCACTAATCACGGTTATAATAAAAAAAAATCCTTCCGAGGGGGACCCCTTTGGGGGGAATCGATTTTGCCCCCCTTTCGAATGATGAGGCCCCTCGCCCTCGCCCTCCCCGCTTCCGGTGCCTATGAATATAATCCGCCGAATGAAGCAAGCAACTGCCCCTTTTTCATAGATGATAGACAGAATTTCTAAATACTGAGAAACATTGCATTTATTTAATTACTCTACGAGCGAGCGTAGCGACCGAGTAAGAAAATTTTGATTTTTGAATGCTTAAAGTTTGAAATTTAGAGCACTAATCACGATATATGATCCAAAAAAATTCTTTTTTTTTCGAGGGGGCCGGGGGGAATCGATTTGGCCCCCCTCCTTCGAATAATGGGGTCCCCTACCCCCTGCCCGCCCCCCGCTTCCGGCGCCTATGTACAAGACGATAACATCCAACACACCAGCACACACACACACACACACGCACACACACACACACACACACACACACACTCAATCACACGGGAAGATGGGGGCAGTCACTATTGGGACTAGGATGATGAGTTAATGATTGTACACAGATAGCAAGCTCAACTTACATTTGTTTTTAAATAAACTCAAGTAACTACATGATGCTATTTCATTATTCAGAGAGTTCCATATGCGAGGGCCTTGATGGGATTAAATTCAACGTGCGTTTATTTTGGAATAGTGCAATTTGGTATTGTAACTGACCCCTCTTCTCTTTCTATGTATTCTGTTGGGGGGCGGTGGTACGCTCGGTTATTGCAATTACGTCGGATAAAGGTCGAGTTGCTTGATTTTTTTTTTTTTTCGTTCAGATCTGCAGTACCTAATTTTCATCTTTCATTTTGATAGCGGGGGAGTATTTATGCAACAGCTGCTATAATAAACAACAAACACAAACTGCTTTCCCAAGTTTACATGGTTAAGGCATAACTCGGTTCACCTGTTCGTAATCCTTTGAATCCCAGTCAGACCACTAGAGACTGATACTACGACGACAGGTTGCATTACAACGAGTGTACGTCCGAGAATCAGTCTATTTGCAATCGGTTTAATAGCTGTTTGGCGTTGTGACTGGGGTATTCTGATGCGAACAAAATGACATTTTGGAAGACTGGAACGCGGTCATGTTTTTAGAACACCGAACAGCATGACTTCAAGTTACGATCAATATACTTCAGATAGAAAAGCGTAGTTAAGGAGTGGACTAAGAGAGAGAGAGAGAGAAAAAAAAAAGAAAGAAAGAGAGAGAGAAGAGAAATAATAATGATAATGATTATAATAATAATGATAACGATGATAATAATAGTGATAATAATTATGATGATGATGATGATGATGATAAGAAGAAGAATAAGAAGAAGAAAAAAAAGAAGAAGGAGAAGGCTATTGATTTGTTTTCCTGACTAAACTATCAATGTGCAATTCACCCCCCCCCCCCTTCCTTTATATAAACGGTTTTCTTGTCTTTAAGTATTAGTGAATGGCAGAGCGCTTAAAAAGGGGTTGACTATGTAGTTTGCGCTTTTGTTTAAACAGGAAATTCAGCCAACGTTTTAACGACTGGATTTTAACGGATAAATCGCAGTAGAACAATCAAGCTGTAACCATTTATTAATCCGCTTCGGTTTTCAGCAACACGCACAGTCAACCGATCGAGCTTAAAAACTCTATAACGCAGTTTTGAGCCAGAACGCGGGACGGTCAGTCACAAAAACTTGGCAAAAGTACCTACTTATTAATAGTCGGCAGGCCTATACACAAGAGCTACATAATGTATTAGTAGAGTATCTGCGTTTTCAGGACAAACTGTTCAACTGGCTTGAGTAGCTTTTTAAGAGGACGTACAATTTTCATGACTGTGGAAAGGAATAATCGGAATTAATATTTTTCTGGTGCCGTGTCTAGCAGGGATGTTCCAGTTTTGTTGAAGATTTCGCATTTCTACTAGGAGGAGGGAAGAAGCACAAGAGAAGGGGAGTAGCATTTTGGGACGGAGGTTTCTGAACATTTTTCTTGCACTCACAGGCTTGAAACTGGGAGGATGGAGCCACTAAAATTTGCGTGCCTATTATGTTTTGGAACCTTAATATGCGTGTCCACATTAGTAAGTTTTTCACTGCAAAATTTTGAGCATATCATGAGCGAAGTCTGTACAGTCCACTGAATTCATATATTAGATATAATATATAGTATATTATATATTGTATAGTGTATGTTATGAATATATTATAGCATGTATATCATATCTTTTATATTATTTATTACATAATACATGTATAACATTTATATATCATTCATCAGTATGACATGCATTTTCAAAGTGGCTTTTACTTAATACATATTACTTAAATATTTTACCGTAACATTATGAAGTTCCTATAAAACAAAAGCATTTCCACTTGTATATCGCTCAATAGAACACTGATGGGCATTCCAGCAATTAATAAATTTGGTTTATTGCCATTTTGGCCCGTGATCTTTATGCTCATTAATAATCCGGAATCCTTTAGAAGGTACTCTCGGTATTAACGAACATGCACTGTTTCTTATTAAGCATGAGTTAAACTCTCTAGGACATTTTGTAGGGATTTTAGGCACTTTAAATCTCTGGGAGCAGGATGCCTATTTATTGCATATAAGCCTCGGTTTATTTTCATATGTTTCATGTAGACTAACTAGCTCTGAAAATTATAATTGAAAAGGTGAGGGAATGTGGAAAGAGTGCATCAAATTGGTAAAATGCGACAGTACTGCTCAGTTAATGTGATTCAGCTTTCATGACACACCTTGTCCTTTTCTGCAAAGTTACAGGGATATACCATTTGAGTATTACAATAAGTCTGAAATTATATACTCTGTATCAAAGAAAGCTTTCAGTAGTAAATTTATAGGAAATACAAAATACAGTCAGAATCACAGTATGTATTTTGATGAAAAAAAAATCAGTAGAACAAACAATATCATTAGATACAGGAAGAGAAAAAATGAGGTTAAAAGATGAATAAACTTAAAGGTGGGAGGGGTAAAGAACTGTATTGCGGTAAAGGAACAACCCGTTGTGTTATCTGTGAAGTTTGATATCTTTTCCATGTACTGTGCATGTTTTATTGAAAATGTTTATCACGCGACTCATGAAAAAAGTGACGCATTTCGAAACAAAGCAGGAACTCATTAAGAAAATAAGATTCGAAACAAAGAAAAACATTGCAAAGTAGGTCATGTACTTTGGAACATGCATGCCCATAATACATTTCCTTTTGTATGTACCTTCTAAAATATAACAATCACTCGCATGGTGTTACTCGTATTTTATTACATTAGATAATTCATATAATGTTAAATTTTTCAAACCGAGAACATGATTCCATGAAAGAACGTGTGGAGACCCCTGCAAAATGTCGATGCTAATGTCGATTTGATTTTGATGAGAAGAATTAACCTTATATATTTAAGTTAACTTCAGAAGGTCTAAACGAAATTGTCAGGTGCTTGAAATGAAACACAAGTAGTTTCACGATGACTAAAATTGCCAGCTGAACTTCTTTCTGCCTGCCCACGCTTGGCTTACCTGGAAAAGAAACCGATGGCCAGGGAAGTTGTTTTTTTGAGTGAATCATATTTCAGCGACGATATTGCCCATGGAATGGGTCTTGTATGGGAATGACATGATAAGGTCTATCAGGATATATTGATACTTGATTTAACTCCTAGGAAATAAAAAAAGGGATAGCGGATGATGAATGTGAAGGATTTATTTCATCTTGAATATGCATGCCTATTCGACCAAGAGAAACTTATATAAAACAGTTTGAGGCCCGCGTCTATAATAGTTGATTTATTTAACAATCAGTATACAGATGTCAACTTATTTGCGTATATTGCTACTCGTAGTTATTTTACATGTTTTCCCCCCTGTACGAGATACCATTATGTATAGACCCTATAAAGAAATTGCAGAAGAGATTCGAAGCATAAGTGAAAAGTAGACCTCCCAATCGATTATCAATTTGTCTGAGGTTGATTCAAAGTCTTTCTAAATTGACCGAGGTTCGACCCTTCCGTCCCCTCAACCTCCTTAAGCACTTCAGGGGTAATTCCCCTCAATTTTGAAAGAAACTGTTGTATATCTTATGTGAGCACCTGATTACGAAAAGTGCATGTGCCCTCACAAAAAACCCAACAACAACAACAACGACGACGCCCCAAAATGCTTTTTGTAGGAAATATTTTCCTTGCAATACCATCGAATAGTTTGCATAAATCCAGTACACCTCCTTGCAACAGAATCCTTATGGGAAGCCTGCAATCATCGAACCTTATTCCCTCATCAGAATGTAGAAGATGTCTCCGGTCTGGCGCGATAACAAACATCGCCTCCCGACTTGAACTAAATCACGCGGAGAGAAGATCACCGGTGATAATTTTGGTCATAAGGTCACAGATTCATA
>JAPZVO010000022.1:610504-620504 GCA_029962745.1 Echinometra lucunter | reverse complement strand
AGGGCGGTCGCACCCCCCCCCTCCCTAGCGCCATCTATAAGTAATGGCACTATACATCACTATCATCGTCTTTTAATGTGAAATACTTAATAAACAATGCAGCACCATCAATATGAATGTGAAAGAGCATGTACCGGATTACCGGACCATGGATTATATTCTGTCGGAAACTACAACATCCGGTATAAGGCGTTCAGTTGCACTGAGGAAAGAAAAGGAGGGGGTACAAAAATGAAAGCGGTGACAACCTTAATTATTTACTGTAATTGGACTCATATTAAGAAGGGGGAAAAAAAGAATATGAGACCCTTTCTTTCATTAAAAAAAACAGAAGTACAAAGAATGAAAATGAATTGTTTGCAAACCAGTCAAGTGTAACTTGTTTTATTGGAGGGCTGGTGAAATTAATTGCCGCTTTTTCACATGCATTTATCTTGCCTCCCACTTCCTCGCCCCCGGTACCGTGGTAGCATCGAAGTATATAGGTGGGGAGAAAATTGGGAAGAATACGACGTAAAGGGAAAGAAAAGAAAAGGAAAATGAAAGGAGAAGAAAAAAAGGAGAAAATTATACAATCTAGTCAGATTTGACTAGATCACCGAAATCAGGCTGGCACTTGCATTCTAATAATATTTGACTAGATTCTAGTGAAAATGACCAAAATTCTAGTAAAAATACGATCTTTCTTTTACTGGATTCTAGTCAAAATTGATATAATTCTAGTAAAAATGTCCAGATTCTAGTAAATAATTTACCTAGATCTCCGCTCCGGTCTCGGAACTTGCACTATTCTAGTCCAATTTGACTAGATTTTAGTGAAAATGACCAGAATTCTAATAAAAATGAACAAAATTTTACTAAAGTGCTAGTCAGTTTTACTAGAATCGATTGATGCTCGTACGGCCCGGTGCTCTCATTTAATCAAATTATTTTACTAGAATCTAGTCTTCTTTTTTTTTTTTTTTACTAGAATTGTGTCAGTTTTTAGCACAACAGTACTAGTCAGTCAAATTTGAATAGATTTATTTTTAGAGTGTATAAAGGAAAATAAGGAAGAAAAAAGAAGATAAAACTAAAAGAGAAGAATATATGCCTATATTTCGAGAGCCTCTTTCGACTGCCGGCATGTTGTATATCTTTTGTCCATCAGATCTTATCGGAAGTCACAGAAGTTCCTACCAGTTCCTAGCGCATTAAGTTATCGAAGAGGAAATATCGCATATATCCGTTAGTGTCCAGAAATTCCCTGATAACATAATGATCTTTTGTAACTTGATTTTCCGCGTATTTTGCAATGCATGACGATGTATATATATTTTTTTATCTAACAATACACCTGGGGAGCGTTTCATGAAGAGTCTTGTCTGTGATTTTCACCGTCTAATCTGCTCTCAGCCAATCAGATGCGAGGGTTTTCAGTAGCTTATAACAGTTGTCAGTGAAAATCACCGACAAAACTATTCACGGAACGCTCCCCAGGTTGTGGTCATTACGTGGACCCAAATTTAAGAGTGGCAAGTATAAAGCAGTAATGACTACACACAAAATCATCCATCGAAAATTCATCCACAGAAGGTTGTATATACACACTAAGAAAAAAGGGTTCAGTTTTGCACCTTTCGAATGCAACACTGGGAGCTGCTTTATGGGTACAACTTTGGATCCTAAGAAGCATTTTGCACCTTTAAGGGTGCAGTGTATCCTTTAAAAAAGGTGCAAATTTGCACCCTGTTGAATGCAAAAATTTATTGCACCTTTAAGGGTGCAGATCGGCGGGCATTTTTGGGTGCAAACAAGTACAAAAGGGTGCATCTTCACCTTTTCATTTAGGGAGCAAGATGGTACCCATAAAGGTGCAGCTGGAGTGTTGCATTTAGGGTGCAAAATTGAACCTTTTTTTTTTTTGTTAGTGTGTAGGTATAATCTGCTCAGCCCTAAAGTTCTGTACTTAGAGGTCTCTCTCGACCAGGTACTCTCTTTGAAAAAAAAAATAAAAAAGAGTGAACGCATTTACTCTGTTAAGGGTGAATTTAAGACAATAGTGAATTCAGAGTGAATTAAGAGTAAAAATTGTGATATTCACTCTTTATTCACTTTTTTAAGGGGTAACCTCAATGATCACTCAAAATCCTTGAGTGATCAATTAGGTCACCCCTAAAATAGTGAATATTACAGTTGTTACTAAATGTACTCACTTCTTAAATTCACCCCCAACAGAGTGAATACGTGCACTTTTTTTTTAAAAGAGAATTATACATTTGTCTGGAATGTCTTGATATCCTTGGACCCGATTCGTGTACATATCCTGCATATTGTGACAGTTTGGCTTCCAGAAAAACAGAGGCAGAAACAAATTGTTTTTTTTTTTTCTTCTTCTTCCTTCTTTTTCTTCTTGTCTTTTTTTCAGATAACTTTCCACATCTTTAACCTTTTTTCAGATAGTTTCCCCCATCTTTAACTTTTTTAATGATTTTTTTTTTCTTCAGATAACGCTGGCCGATGCAAAGGCTAAGAAGATACACGCTCCCAGCTATGGTAAGTGTTAGTAATGCCCTTACACACTTAGAATTAAAGGTTCAATTTTGCATCCTAAATGCACCACTGGCATCACCTTTTTGGGGTGAAATCTTGCACCCTACATGAGAAAGGTGCAAAGATGCACCCCTTTGTACTTGTTTGTACCCGAAAATGCCCGTCTGCACACTTTAAGTGTGCAGAAATTTTGCATTCCAAAGGGTGCAAATTTGCACCTTCCCTAAAGGGTACAATTCTGCACCCTAAAGGGTGCAAAATGTAGCTGACTGCACCCTTACAGGTGCAAAATGCTTGTTAGGGTGCAAAGTACTGTTGTACCCATAAAAGAGCTCCCAGTGTTGCACGTGAAGGATGCAAAATTGAACCTTTTTGTCACAGTGTGTACGCTCAAATTCATTTCCTTTCGGGGATTGACTCAGGTTTCCTCTTTTCACTGAGATGTCACATTTCTCAGATTTTCTTTCATTTTCATTTTTCGAAATATCTTATTGTACAATGCAAAGATATTAATAATTATGTCGAAGAAACCAAAATGCAAAGTATGTTCTGGAGAAAAAAACCCCAGAAAATACTGATTTAAAGTGATTATATGAAAATGAAACACTGGCTATATACATGCTAAGTTTGGCAAAGGTGTCCTTATTTCCAAGTAAGAATGACGTTTTCTCGTTTCTTAAGCAGTTACCTGCTCGTTTAAACTTAAGCCTAATGCCCCATCATCAACAACCTTTTGTCAAACAAAAACATATAGCCCGTAAATACAAACTTTTCCCATATTGTTACAAATTTGTCACTTTGTGTCTAAAGTATATACGTACCATAGTGTGGCCACACTGTGCTGCACTTTTATGACAGTCTGTCAATGTGTGTTATATTGTTTTTTGACACCATGGTACAGCCTCCACTGCAAACTGCACTGCAAACTTTGACGATCTGAAAAAAAAATACATTAAACAGTGACGCTTCGCTCCCCCCCCCCCCCCCGTATAATTTGTTAATCACATGGGTTTTCCGCCTTCCGATGATGAATTTTTATCCCTTTTCTTCTTGGTTATCCTCAGCGAGCAAGGTCGATTTGGTCCAAGAGGCAGAGGAAGAACGTCACAGATGGCGACGCGACGCCGATGATGATGAGGACATTGACCCGGTGATCGCACAGATCAACAGACTGCTGGCTGAGATACGGGCCCAGCAGCAGCAACGTGCACAACTCGACATCGCAGGCCAGACTAGAGCAACTGATAATGAGGGTAGGTTCACATCTTTGAGGGGCCGATGAGTTGCGTAGAGTGTTTTTTTTTTTTTTTTTCGAAAGTAGGGGCGGGCGGGAGGGAGGGGCATGCGAACCAGCATGTAATTTTGTAGACAACTTCCTTATATAAGCATTATGAAACGTGTTTATACGGGAGGGGTAGGGCTGCTCCCCATCCCTCCGCCCCCGGTATCATGCAGTAGTTGGCGTATCCAGAAAATGAGCAAATAAAAAAGGATGCCAACAGCGATCATCTCTGGACTCCTGCAATATGAGAAGGCATATACATGTAGGTTTATTGGGGAGAGGCGGCGGGGGAGCTGAGCCAAAATGAAATATCTTGTATTTCTCAAACGCAGGAAGACAACATAGGCCTATACCAATCCATGCATAAAATCGAAAGAGGGGGCGGGGCACATCCCCTCCCCTCTTCAAAATAATTAGAGAACTTTGCATTTTACTGTAAGTGTCTTATAGCTGCCCCATAGATAACACCAAGTTGCAATGTTGCATAGCTGCTACCGTGGGCGAGAAAAGAAAAGAAAAAAATATATGTTTACATATATATATATGTAGTATTTTCCTCATTTCATCCTTCTTTTCTTAATTTCTCAAATTCATTCCTACTGCAATAATTTGAGAGGACATTACCCTTTGCACCAGAAGTCACACTCCTATCTTAATGGTATCATTTATTTATCAACAAGTGGTCAACTGTTATGACCCTGCCTACCACTACTCCACCAGTGACTCACTACTCTTCTCTGAAATGCATCAGCACTCCCTTTCTCTTCCATGACTCATCATACTGGAAGAGAATAAAACTTTCCACCCTCACTTCACAAAGGGACTTCTCAAAGTTTTCTCTTCGAGTCAACACGTAATTTGGGATTGTCATCTCTACACTTCTGAATTTGTTCTTCATTTCACCTGCAACAAATTCTTACCAATTCTATTTCACCTCCTGCATTCCACTTGGGAATTCGAACAGAAAAGCAGTTCAATTTATTTCTCTACCATTCCATCAGAGAAATCCAAAATCTCGCTTGTGCTAGCCAAGTAGTTTCGTGATAATATCTGTGGTGATCTTTGTAAATATATTGGAAACCGGATTAGTGCAATATTTTGGAAGCATTTTGTTTTGGAGGATCGGTGTATGAGTTACCGCATTCACGCATAAAGTCGGTAAGTGGAGATTGGTTTTTATTATATCCATATCATCATATAATCAGCGACCATCCCGCTTCACTGGTGACCCCGACGTGATCTAAACCCGACCAGCGTGTTGAGTAGCACATCCTTCTTCAAATTAGTTTTCAAATATTGTCACCCTATTCTTCAATTTCTAATCACCACAGCAGTCATCATGTCAACTGACGACAAGACCACTTCTTCTCCTGAAACTACTTCTAGCTCTCCCTCTGTCTCTAACGTTCATCTCAAGCTTCCTCCCTTCTGGCCAAATGACCCTACCATTTGGTTTGCACAAATTGAAGCCCAATTCGCCACCAGAGGGATAACGGTCCAAGCAACAAAATATTCATATGTAATCGCCTCACTACAGCCTGAATATGCCCAAGAAATTCGAGACATTCTTATCTCTCCACCCAAAGAAAATCCATATGATGTACTGAAGGCGGAACTCATTCAGCGAACATCGGCATCAGAACAAAAACGCCTCCATCAATTGCTTACTTCGGAGGAACTGGGAGACCGCAAACCTTCTCAGTTGCTCCGGAAAATGAAGCAATTGTTGGGGACTAACAAACTAGAGGGGAACATTCTTAAGCAACTTTTTCTACAACGACTGCCAACGAGCGTTCAACCAATATTAGCCTTAACAAGGGACTCGATGGAGGTCGAGAAGCTAGCTGATCTAGCAGACAAAATCATTGAAACTAACTCTCCTCCTAGCTATCATCCCATCTCCAATCTGTCTTCTTCACCTTCTCGCCCTTCTTCGTCCGCTGAGATACAAGAAATCAAAGCGCAAATCTCACAACTTTCCTTGCAAATCCAGGCCATGTCTTCACAACCAAATAGAGGCCGAGGTCGCAGCCGTGAACGAGGCTCTCGTCAAAAAGGAGACAAAAAGGCTAGCAGCCCCAGCCCACAGCGCCATGCTGGAGGGGACTGCTACTACCACTGGCGCTTTGGCAATGAGGCAAAGAAATGCACTCCCCCTTGCACCTTCAAATCGACTACCAACCAGGGAAACGACCAAGCCAGCGACTAGCGGCGACAAGTCCAACTGGCAGCACACAAAATAGTCGCCTCTTCTATGTCACAGATAGGAAAACCGGCACCAAATTTCTTGTAGACACTGGAGCTGAAGTTAGCGTACTTCCTCCATCAAAATCTGAGAAAATTCATCCTTCATCGAAATTCCATCTGCAAGCAGTTAATCGCTCAAGTATTTCTACTTACGGAGAGCGAAGCCTGACTCTCGACGTCGGCTTGCGTCGAGCTTGCAGATGGATTTTCGTCATCGCCGACATCCCAACTCCTATCATCGGGGCAGACTTCCTACACCACTTTGGCTTACTGGTAGATGTACGCAACCTTAAGCTCATCGACTCTACCACCAGTCTTTCTGTAAAAGGCATCCTCTCTTCTTCTCCTTCTATCAGCCCTATGTTTCTCAAGCCAGACAACCAAGCTGCCTACAAATCCCTACTTGACAACTTTCCTGAAATTACACGCCCTGTGTATAAAGAGACCAAGATCAAGCACTCTGTCACCCATCACATTGTGACAAAAGGCCCTCCCGTTTCAGCCCGTCCTCGTCGCCTAGCAACCGACAGGTATACCATAGCTAAAGCTGAATTCGATCACATGCTGGAACTAGGCATCATTCAACCGTCTAGCAGCAACTGGGCATCCCCACTTCACATGGTGCCCAAGAAAACCCCAGGAGACTGGAGACCGTGTGGAGACTATCGTGCACTAAATAGGAATACAGTGCCCGATAAATATCCCATTCCCCATCTCCAAGACTTCACCTCTGCTCTAGCTGGCAAGCGAGTTTTCTCAAAACTCGATCTCGTCCGAGCCTATCACCAAATCCCAGTCGACCCATCAGATGTACACAAAACTGCCATCACCACACCCTTTGGGTTATTTGAGTTTGTGCGCATGCCTTTTGGGCTCCGCAATGCCGCACAAACTTTTCAACGATTCATTGACGAGGTAACCCGTGGTCTCCCCTTTGTGTACGCCTACATCGATGACCTCCTCATCGCAAGCGAAACACCAGAGCAGCATGTGCAACACCTGCAACTTCTCTTCGCCAGGCTTTCAAAATATGGCGTCGTCATCAACCCAGCCAAGTGTGAATTTGGTGCATCCTCCCTCACCTTTCTCGGACACATCGTTGATGAGAACGGCATCCGCCCTCTTCCTGAGAAAGTTAAAGCCATCAACGACTTCCCAGTCCCTGATTCTCTTCGAAAACTTCGTGAGTTTCTCGGACTCATCAACTTCTACAGGCGATTCATTCCCAACTGCGCTGCTACAACTCAACCACTAACCGATCTGCTGGCATGCAAACAGAAGAATAAGGCAATCCAACTCGACAACACAGCTCTCCATGCATTCAACACTATCAAGACAGCATTAGCTGACGCAACTCTCTTGTCACATCCCCAAC
The DNA here is from genome assembly GCA_029962745.1 of Echinometra lucunter. Classification (NCBI taxonomy): domain Eukaryota; kingdom Metazoa; phylum Echinodermata; class Echinoidea; order Camarodonta; family Echinometridae; genus Echinometra; species Echinometra lucunter. Next base: position 613,068 of record JAPZVO010000022.1, on the reverse strand, counting down.
CAGACGCTCCTCTCTGCATTATGGTTGACGCATCGGATGTTGCCGTCGGAGGTGTGTTGCAGCAACAAGTTGACGATGACTGGCAACCCATCGCCTTCTTCTCCAAACGCCTTCAGCCAGCAGAGACAAGGTATAGCACTTTTGGACGTGAACTTCTCTCTGTCTATCTCACTATTCGTCACTTCAGACATGCACTAGAAGGACGACAATTCTGTGTCTACACAGACCACAAACCACTAATTCATGCCTACAACTCTAGACCTGACAGGTACTCACCACGTGAAGTTAGGCATCTAGACTACATATCTCAATTCACAACTGATATTAGGCATGTTAGTGGAAAACACAATGTAGTGGCAGACACACTCTCTCGCATGGAAGTCAATTCTCTGACATCATCTTCTACCATCGACTTCAATGCCATTGCCACTGCTCAGGAGGATGACGAGGAACTCAAGCAACTCACTTCAACCTCGCTCAAACTCCACCCTCTACCACTCCCTACTTCTGACTCCACTATTCTTTGTGACACCTCAACTTCAAACCCTCGCCCTTACATCCCAGCCAAATTTCGCCGCATTGTATTTGATGCCCTTCACAATCTCTCTCACCCCGGCATCAACGCCACTCAGAAACTCATCACCGACAGATTTGTATGGCCCGGGATCAACAAAGACGTCAGAAGTTGGACCAAAACTTGCCTAAAATGTCAACGTTGCAAAGTACATCGTCATACCAAGACACCGTTAGGTACTTTCGCGACACCAGACGCAAGATTCGACCACGTCCACATCGATCTCGTGGGACCCCTCCCTCCTTCAAATGGCAATACATATCTTCTCACATGTGTTGACCGTTTCACTCGATGGCCAGAGGCAATCCCAATCCCTGACATATCAGCCGAGACTGTTGCCCAAGCTTTCATTTCACAATGGGTATCTCGTTTCGGTGCTCCTTCAACCATCACAACTGACAGAGGACGACAATTTGAATCTTCTCTCTTTCAAGCTCTAACTCATCTTCTTGGCAGCTCTAGAATTCGAACTACTTCTTATCACCCTGCATCAAATGGACTAGTTGAGCGCTTTCATCGACAACTCAAAGCATCCCTCAAAACTTCTTCCACCCCTAGATGGACTGAGTCTCTCCCTCTCGTCATGCTTGGAATCCGAACTGCAGTCAAATCTGATTTAGGCTGTTGTGCAGCTGAACTGGTATATGGAACAACAATAAGACTGCCAGGTCAGTTCGTAGCACCTAGTCAGAATGATTGTGAGTTGGACCCCAGCAACTACATTCATCGACTGAGAAAACAAATGCAGAACCTCAGACCCCAACCGACCCGTGCTCAACAACGCAAACCACAGGTCCACCCCGATCTCACATCATGCACCCATGTATTTGTGCGTCATGATGCAGTCAAGAAACCCTTCCGACCACCATACGACGGCCCATTTCAAGTCATCAGACGAGCTGACAAATTTTTCACCCTTCAGCTCAATGGAAAACAAGACAACGTCAGTCTTGACCGTTTGAAGCCAGCCTATCTAGACTCACCTAACACATCTAGCACATCTACAACTGAATCAGGTCTGCCACCCTCAAAGGACCCTAAACCTTCACAGGAGCCTACTTTACCATCCTCTCAGCCTACATCTCATTCTCCTACCACTCCTCCTTCTTCACCTGCCCAGCCTGACATCAGACAAACTCGTTCCGGAAGAAAAGTACATTTTCCTAAGCGCTATGTTCAAGTTTGGCATTTCACATGAGATATTACCTGATTATATTTCATTCGGACTACCTTTTTCTCTATTATCGACCGTTTCATTTCATTCAACGTTCTAGGAGGGGGCTGATGTAGTATTTTCCTCATTTCATCCTTCTTTTCTTAATTTCTCAAATTCATTCCTACTGCAATAATTTGAGAGGACATTACCCTTTGCACCAGAAGTCACACTCCTATCTTAATGGTATCATTTATTTATCAACAAGTGGTCAACTGTTATGACCCTGCCTACCACTACTCCACCAGTGACTCACTACTCTTCTCTGAAATGCATCAGCACTCCCTTTCTCTTCCATGACTCATCATACTGGAAGAGAATAAAACTTTCCACCCTCACTTCACAAAGGGACTTCTCAAAGTTTTCTCTTCGAGTCAACACGTAATTTGGGATTGTCATCTCTACACTTCTGAATTTGTTCTTCATTTCACCTGCAACAAATTCTTACCAATTCTATTTCACCTCCTGCATTCCACTTGGGAATTCGAACAGAAAAGCAGTTCAATTTATTTCTCTACCATTCCATCAGAGAAATCCAAAATCTCGCTTGTGCTAGCCAAGTAGTTTCGTGATAATATCTGTGGTGATCTTTGTAAATATATTGGAAACCGGATTAGTGCAATATTTTGGAAGCATTTTGTTTTGGAGGATCGGTGTATGAGTTACCGCATTCACGCATAAAGTCGGTAAGTGGAGATTGGTTTTTATTATATCCATATCATCATATAATCAGCGACCATCCCGCTTCATATATATATATATATATATATATATATA